>MJUU01009178.1:12111-55291 GCA_002080025.1 Modiolus philippinarum
TGCCTAGTCCTTAAATGGTGAACTTGATTTTTATCGATTCATCGATTGATTCAATGACAAAAATTCGGGTGAAATAACTTAATATTAGAAACTGAGACAAAATTCGCGAATTAACAAATTATGAGCCAGTTCATAAATGTTTTTTTTTTATGCATACTGTGATTATTCAAAAGGTGCTTGGAGAGTATACCCAGATACTTTAGTATATCTAGGTGGTATAAATGTCTACAGACCATGCTTTATTTTTCTTAACTTACTGATGACATATCTACAACGGGTTCATTTGATCATTCATTCCCGTATCGCGAATCTTTCACATGTATAAACGGTAAGAGTTCATTCGTATGCAAGCAAATTTTCTCCAACATCTTAATCTTTGCATACTCAAAGGTCAGACTACTTCGTTTGGTAGAGAAATTTTCAATTGATACAGCATACAGGATGAAAGATCCATATTTCACATATATTGTCATGTCTGTGCAATATATATAGAAAAGCGATCAGTTCGATAAAAAAGCGGGTTTCATGTAATAAATTTTAACCTAATTTTGGACATTTCAGGGGTTCTTGTAAATAAAAAATCGTAGCTTAAAATATTAATAATTTTCCTAGCATAAATATATATATGTAGTTTTTTTTTGTTTTTTTGTTTTTTTGTTTTTATTTTTTTTATATTTACGTGAGTGGTACAGTGCGCATTTGTCGATGTACATGTAATATTTTTATAGTATTACTCAAATTCTTAGAACTACAAACCATTATTCCTAATGCTGTAGATATATAGAATCCACAATCGCATCGAGTGAGAAACGACATTTCTACACTAGAGATAGTTAAATTTTCAAATATTTTAAACGCGAGGCTTGCCGAGCGTTTAAAATATTTGAAAATTTAACTATCGAGAGTGTAGAAATGTCGTTTCTCACGAGATACGGTTGTGAATTGTATTTCTCTAATGATTTCAAGGAGATTTTTGACAAAACATGACCCCCTTTTCTGGTGATCCGAAATAAATGTGTTCTTTGGAAGTGACGTCATCAGGCATGGTCGCCTTTTTTCATGATGTCACAATGGTAAAGTATGAAAACAGCAAACATATTTCACGTCATAATTGAATTTCATTCAATCACTTGCCGAGAACAACATTCTCTCTAGAGAGGAGAAACATATTTCTCCAACCGCTCAGGAAACGTGAAAACAGGACAGAAATTAGAGAAATATATGTTTTTGTATTAACAACAAGTTTAATTATAGTGAAATATGATAATAATTTTTCAAAAATAATTTGACGATAAAATAAAACTTGATTACAGTTTTTTTTTATTATTCAAGCAATTTAAGTTAATCTATATATTGTAGTGGTTTACTCGTTCTTGAGAGAATTTCTCATATGAGTATCATACATTTAAAGTCGGAGAGAACCGAATCCAAGGACAATGCCCCGCGACAATGGCAATATCGGAAAAAACTAAGAAAAAAAGATAACATGACCACGGTATATACAGAAAAGAAAAATGAAATCACATACAAAAATGTACTGCACGGACCAAATAAAAAAACATGAGTGAGATCAGGTGCACCGGTAGAGTAAGCATCTCATGCTTCTTATAAGACACCCGATGCATTGAACACGCCATTCGCGGTAGTAAAGTCTGGTAGAGGAAAAACAAACTTAAGTGGCAAAGAAAAAGATACATGAATGTTGTCATCTGGGAAAGAGATATCCCATAGCGGTCCACAGGATTGTGATGTCGACCGTAAAACTTTAGTGATGACTTAAAGTTATGGTTAACATAGCCTATTTGTAAGCACTGAGCTCTACCAAGGTGGTCACTTTATCGACCACAGGCCCTTGAGTAGTCAATTAGTTGGGAGATGTAAACTCCGTATGCCAGTGCTTTTGGAATGTTGCTATAAAGAAAAGGGACGGTGACGTTTGGCAGAAAAGGGACGTTGACTATTGGAAAAGTTTAAAAGTCATCGTGTTTGTCAAACAGCCTTGTTTGTAGTGTACCTCTGTTGTTAATTTCAAAAGGTCAGGGAACGATGTGGAGGTATCTTAGGTATCGTTAATTTCGAGCTCTTTTTAATAGATAAGATGATGGAATTCACCAAAGCAATGTTTAATGAGGGATACAATACCATCTATATAATGGAAACTGATATTTTAATGACTGTGCCAAATTTTTGTTTTTCTTTTAAAGAAGTTTATAATAATTTAATTTATATTGACCACCTGTTTATTGTGCCCACATCTCACTTTTCTATAATGCAAAGTTTTGGTTTTACAAATCGGCTCGATGAACTTGGTGAATACCCTGTGTTTGTCTATATATGTATGCTGTAATTGTCCACTAGTACCTATCCTGCGTTAGACCTGTGGCCATTTTGAATATTGAAATTGTCATGTGATAAAATAAGAAAAATCGTACAGTAAAAAGATACGTTTTCTTACTGTTAACGTTTCCGGTCGAATACGCCGAATTTGACGATGAATATCAGATTCCGATTAAAATCTATTTTATTACGTGACAATTTCAGTATTCTAAATGGCTATAGGTCAAACAAAGGAAAGATACGATGAATCGCAAATTGAGCCATAGGAGGGGTATTTCATATATACGGTACTTGGAGCTTTGCTAAAAGTGAAGAAAAATAGTTCCGATTTCCAACGATATGTGTTTCTCAAAGGTGTATAGCGAGAAACCCGTGAAATCTCACGGCAAACAATTTGTTTGTGAATCTACATCTTTTAAACAGCCCTAGATTTTGTCTCTATGGAGCGACAGCAAAAAATAAAATTAATAAATAAATAAAAGTTCAAATATAAAAGATAAACCATAAACAGGTAATATTTGCGCCATAAATGGGAGAAGAATTCGGTCTAGATTGTTCGCTTAATTCGGGATTTCACTTATTGTTTATTGTAGTTAAAATTCATTTGAATTTAACGATATTGTGTGTTTGGCCCAACTCGTGCTGTATTTATACCTGCCTAATAATTATGATTAATTAGTACATTTAAAATTTATCGGCAAACGAATACCGAGGCAAAAAAAAAAGAAAGTGGTATTTGAAGTAACATTACTTTGATGTTAATAGGAGATACCTCTCTAAATTGTTAATTTTTAACCACATACATCACCAGTGACACTCAATATCATTAAGCTGGCACTTCCATCTGAATTAAAACTAAAACCAATGGGGGGAATGTGGTTTCCATATATGGAGAGGATATTCACTGAATCATTTTTAATGGCCATAAAGTAAACATTTAATGTGAATAAAAAAATGAGATTTTTGTATGAAAAACCATTAATTATTACAATAACAATTTTACATTAAAATGTCTCAGTGATATTATATGTTATTCAGGTTTCAGACGGGGCATATAGCGTGACATACCCTGGATGTTATAATAAACATCCAGGGTATGTCACGCTATATACCCCGTCTGTAACCTGAATTACCTTTATATTCCGATGAACAGCTCTGGTGAAATGAAATCTGCGAAAAATGTAACTCTTATCAATTTCACCATGTTGTTTTCATGTTATGACGTTGTCAATTTCCATGACAACTTATATTACCTGGCAGTTTTCCGAATATATATTGACATTCAAGGAATGTCATCCAATCAAAAGCAGGCTTACATCTGTAAATCGGAATATAATTTTATATCTTCATTAACAACAGTAGGCGCTTTAGCAAACAAAGAATATGATATACATTTACACCACGATGTCATTAAATGTATTAACTCTGCGTTTTTTCGTAATAAGAGTAGTTTCTTGAAAGACTCTCCATCGGAAATATTTAAAATGACCATGGAGTCGTGGTATAAATCAGGTGTAACCAATCGTATTAACGCCAGCAGGGTAATAACTACTTCGCAAGGGGGTCGTGATGTAAATCAGTTATAACCCATCATGCTTAAAGCCGCAGGGTAATAACTTTTTCGCAAAGGGGATAATTCAGTCTACTTAAGCGATATACAAGTACAGAGAAAACAAGAGTCCCCTCTTTCTTCCTAATGAAGTGAAAACGGGAGGTAAAAGTTAAGGGAAAACTAGGCGATATGTGAATTCTGTCAATAAACGACTTTGTCTCATTTGTATTTAACCTATATCCTTTCATTGTTAGTTCTACACTTGAGTTTCTCTCTGCTGCAGTGTAACGTCCTTCAAACGATTCCCCGTGATAGACATGTATGCTCTATATACATTTCATTGTTAATTCTACACTTGAGTTTGTCACTAATTCAGTGTAACGTCCTTCAAACGATTCCCAGTGATAGACATGTATGCTCTATATACATTTCAGTTCTTGTGTACTTGTTCTTGAGAGAATTTCTCAAATGGATGCACTATCATACTTTTAAATTTTGTTTTTTTTTATTATTTCAAATTTGTATTCTGACCACCTGATTATTGTGCCCACATCTCATGATTTTATTATGCCAAGTTTTCTTACTATTGAATACTATGGGTACCATGTGGTTTAAATGTTGAGTTTGTCTTCTATTAGTCTTTTTGTCGGTCAACAGATAACAGCAATTGTAAGAACTCTTTGCCAGTTAAATTTGTGTTTTTTGACGATCATGGTTAAAGATTTATGGATGTAGCGTTGCTCGACATCTATGTCTCTAGGTTTATACCGCTCAAACCGGTGCTTGGGGTCGTCTTGAACTTACTATGGGTTATGAGTAAAGCTCATTGTTGAAGGCCTCGGGGTGACTTCAAGATGAAGAACAACAATAAAAGCGTTGTTCCATTGCAATGTTTTACTAGTATTTGTAGAGACTTTGTCTCAATGGCATTTACTCCATATCCCTTTTGTTGAGATGTTATAATATAGATAAGGATCTTTTGCTCACCACTTTGCTAGGGATACTAGTAGCTAACCGTCATATTTTTTTCAGATTTTTTGGATGTCTGATAACACTGAGAAGAATACGAGTTGCTCTTGGTATATATTACGTATTTTATTAAAAAGGAAGAGACAACAGGTTCAATATTTTCAATCCCTTACAACTATTCACCAGAAAACTCAACAATAAAAACATAAGTGAATATAGCTAGACTTTATACCGGTACTGGCTATAAAGCAACGATAGGGTAACACAAGATCCCCTTTCCTTTCCAGTTTCCCTTTAACATAACAGACGTACAAACAAACCCAAATACAGCTGCTAACTACAAGGCTTAACTGTCGGCTTGCACAAGGAGCCTGTTCTGCTGGTAAACACTGTCGTACTGAGTTTAAAAAAAAAAATTCGCAAGTTTCTGGCAGTTTTTCCTGTAAAACTGAAGATGGGAGATGCCCTAAATATAAGCTGTTTGCAAGTCACGGTGTATTTCTACATCAAATATTAATATCCTTTAGAAAACTGGTATAATGTATTTAAGTTATCAAGTAAAGAATTGGATACGAGTCGTCAAGAGTAGAACAAACGCGTGTGAACAGTACAAGTTGAGAATTAACGTTACAGTGTAGGATATCAATCTAGAAGAAAGTCGTCATAAGGAAAAAGGATATTATGTAGTAACTTTATGGACAGGTAAAAAAATTAGCCAGGCAAATGCATAGTGCGCAAATGTATCACGTAAAAAGGAAAGAGCTTTAACTGGAACAGAAAAATTTGAATTGGATAATTAAAACATATTCAATGATTTTTATATTTGCTTGTTTTAGGCAAATATTTGATTAATCAGTTACATATAAATGCCTCATTGAAAGTAACTTTATTTAAGTTGACAGTGAACCACATCATGCTTACCATTACAAAGAACCAGTTTGTATTTTATGGCGTTCACACTGCTTGTGTGTTGTGGTTGTGGATTCAGTGGATCAGTTGTGGGTTATCAGAGACGTCTCTGGGTTTATACTGCTAGTGCTTTAGTTTTGAACCGTTTTTTTTTATTAGGATGTTTCTTCTTCATATTTTTGTCCTTTGTGTCTCCCATTTTGTCAAGTTTATGATTACATTGTTTATGGATTTTTGATTCCAGATTGTCCCTTTTCTACTTTTGTTTTGGTTTTATTTTGATTTTTATTCATAATCAAAGAAAATGTTCACTGTAACGCTGATAATAACCGTTAAGGAGAAAATATATTCATAAATAGGTCATTTACCTTAACGCTGTATTGGCAAAACTGAACATCTATATATAAATATTACAAGGAAAACGATCAATGTAAAGGTCATATATAATGATGAATGGATGACACACTTTACAATTTCCAATTCATTATGGTGGGAATTTTCTCTTCACCACTTCATTAATATGCTGTCTTCAAACATTTTATTTAATGTTAGTCCATTTTCATTCGATCTGCTTTAGAGTTCTTTACATTCCTTACATTGTTCTTCATGGGTTTTTATTTTGTTTTCTATTTTGTCATTGCTGCTAACTACAAACTTCAATCTCCAAGTCAGGACCGTTGCTGTCGACAATTTTACAGGCGGTTTCCACCTGATTTATCATTTTGTCTCATGGACTTCGGCTCTTGACAGGTCTGTTCGGTAATTTTGTTAATACCCCCATTTATGAAGTTTCATACCAAGGAACAAAAATTGATCTGCCCACCCTCTCACACCATTACCAAAAAATTGTATCAAGTTTGACACTACAAATGCTGAAAATTACAATTACATGCGACAATGTGTCAGGGAACTACACAGGAAAAACACAAATGAGGCAAGACAAAAGAAAACAACGATAGGAACTCGGGAGAACCGGACTTGGTACCGGCCTAGCAAAAGCCAACGGTTTGGTTAAACCGGTTTACGGGTACCAAAATCTACAAAAACAGGAAAACAGCAAACACCTACAATGGCCAGGAACTACAATCACATGCCACAATTTACAAGCAAACTTCATCAGAAAAACAAAAATGAAAACAAGAGACAAACATAAATAACGATAGGAACTTTTTTCTGTCCCGTTTTACCTGAATCTCATTTAATTTGCCATCAAATAGCTACTTAATCTTTGTACAAAACCAAGGGTCCATATAAAATTGGAGAATGCAGTTACGTTTTTACTATCAACAATTCAATTTATAACCAAAGCAGTACATTTTACAAAACTGCTGTCTGTGCTGGATTCTGCGATTAGATTAATTTTGGATACAATATGACAAGCACAGAGAAATCATATTTCTTTTACCGAATAAAACTTTTTGCCTTAAAATTTGCACGTATTCTTATTGGTTAGAACTTACAAATTGGATCTAAAATGAAGTAGACAACTAGAGGCTCTCGAGAGCCTATAGCTCACCTCTTCTAAGGCTTGGATAGACAATAACCTCAATGATGAAGGGTTTCATGTTCTAGTGTCATAATAAACCTCTATGTAATATGGTCCACTGTGTTAGAGGAGATAATCTTTGTATGCATTTCCCATAGGGTACTTTGTTAAACTATACTATCATCTTTGATCTGTGAAGTCTCTGGTCATCAAAGGACCATTGTGACCATGTTTGATTCCAATTACAAAAGTAGTTTCAGAGGAGATGATCTTTGAATGTGTTTCATGGAAGGGTCCAATTTTAAACTAAGTTACCCGCTGGTAGCCATCTTGGATATGACGGGAATGGACCAGACACATTTTTCAAAGACAGCAAATAGAGGACAGTGGTGTGACCAGGTTTGGTTCCATTTTGCAAATTAGTTTCAGATCTTTGAATATGTTTTCCATTAGTGTCCAATGTTATACTAAGTATGTTTTTAAGAATATCCAAGGACTGTTATGATTCCAATTGACCAAGTAGTTTCAGAGAAGAAGATCTTTAAATATGTTTTCCAATAGGGTTCAGTGCTTGCAGTCATCTTGGATCTGATGGGGACTTGCCAAACACATTTTTCAAAGACAGTTGTGACCAAGTATGATTCTAATTGTCTAGGCAGTCTCAGAGGAGAGGATATTTGAGTGTGGTTTCCTATAGGGTCCAATGTTATACTATGTTGTTGTTCGCTGGAAGCCATCTTGGATCTAAGGGGACTTGCCAGGCACATTTTTAAAGGGGACCAACTTAGGACAGCCGCGACCAAGTATGGTTCCAAATGGCCAAGTAGACTCAAAGGAGAAGATCTTTGAATGTGTTTTCCCATAGGGTCAGATGTTAAAATATTTTTTGATTTTTCAATTTTGATTCTGCTTCGCCAACTTCATTATTAGGCAATGAATGTGTCAATTCAATATTGTACTTATTTCTTCTTTTGTAAGAACAGTGATATCTTTTCTACGATGACATTATTATAATAATTAAACCTGGTAATTATCGTAATGACCGTTCTTTGCAGAGTGGTACTCACTACGACGACAATAATAACCTCAAGGAGGAGCAGGCAAAAACAGGCAAATCCAAATTTAGCTTAGGGGAAATATTTGCTCTTTCATTGGTAGGGAGATTAAAAGACCTGTCTTCTAAATTCGACAACAGTTTGTTTTGCACAGTGAGTAGGCGTGGTTTAAGCTCTAGTTTTTTGCTGGTGATAGGGCCAGTGAACTCTTGGTGGTCGTAGCACAAGATGTCTCAGGACTTGAGTTAAGCATGCTTTGGGGAAAACTCTCAGGAGCGAAATGCTTGAAGTAATTCTTTTGTAATTAAGAGATGAAATGATTCCGATATTCATCATGTAAAAGTTATACCCGATTGTATAGAATTTCGTAAATGTCGAGGGGTATATATATCAACTGGATATGTCGTGTCAGAAAATGGTCGAGTCCTAGACCAATCTGCGAGTTCTGCGACAGTATATGAGCGGTTGAGATACTATTTGTTTATTCCCGATTTTTATGGAAGTTCACACTGTCTGTGTTTAAGGTTTTTGTGTTGTCTTGTGAATCATACTATAAAATTTTAGTGTTGTCTTCGTAAGTAATGTTTGTGCTATAGATTTGTGAATGTTTGATTATAATAGAGATTTACAAAAGCTTTTCAATATTTTACTATGCTACTGTTTGAGGGTAAGAGAAGTAACATGTACCATGGATTCAAGTTGGTTTTGTCTAAGAGGTAGAAAATGACATTAATCAAACCTTTACCAAACAGATCTATCAAAAAATAAAAGCCTTACTTATAGTGTGACAGGTGTTGCTAGCGGGGCAGGACATGCTTACCCTTCCGGCGCACCTGGTGTCACTTCCGGTTATCATGGGAGTGTACCTCCCCAGGACAGTACATACACATCATCAAACCACTCCAACTTTATTCCGTTAATTTATTGACCTTTCATACTCTCTTTTGTGTTAAATTTGTCTTTCCGTTTCATTTCAGCCTAAACATAGACGAACTGAATACTATATTAGCATGCTTTATTATTGTAATGATTGTATATTTTATATGGGAGAAGACTTTTATAAGTTTGAAAAACTTGTGTCAGATCCCCTTTGCATTTTGTGAGCAAAATAAATAAGTTTAAACTAAACTATCATGGGAGTTTACACTATGAGTGTTTTAGTTCTTAATGTCGTCTTATTTCCGTGCCTTGTGGCTGTCTCACGTCCTATTTCCGTGCCTTATGGCTGTCTCACGTCCTTGTTTTGTCATTGTTTTTCTCTGTTGCCGTTTTACCATGTCTTCTTACTTTGATTTTTATAATCATCCCTTCCCTTGTTCCTTCGGTATTCTACTGCCGTTGTTCCACACTCCTCAGTTTTAAATAGGCAAGGGCTTTATCTGGTTATGGGTCATATGAGTAACAAGGCAAGTGCGGAATATTACCGGTATACCAGAATACATTAGTTGGTGAATGTTGTATAGTAGCATCTAAATTGGCCGTGTCTACTAAAGAAACTGAAGAGAGTGAATCATGTAGGCTATGAATTTAAGGACGCATTCTACTAGGACAAACTTGTTATGCTAGCTATGTTACTTTCATGGTTGATTGTTTTCTTATTTGAAAAGTTACATTTAAACATTTTTTTGAAATAATGGATTTCCTATGTTTTGGTTCTAAAGCTGCTGATAAGGAATAAATTTCCGAAATGGCCATACAGCTCATTAAAATTATTGCAGTTGGAGTTAACATATGTGTTATGGTCTCATGTTCATTTACTCCATATCCTTTCGTAAAATATTGAGTATTGGGAAGACAGCTTGTCGAGCTTGTACATGTAATACTTATTGTAGATGGAACTTGGTTTGGATTGTGGTAATCTATTTTTCTGTCCATACCGTAACCTAAACTGAATAGCTTGAGATGCCAGAAACTGAGGATTTTGGTAAAAAAATATTACAGTCATGTTTTATAGACCTTTCATATTCTCATGTGTATTTTTTGCGGTGATAGTAAAATATTTCACCTAGTAAAACCTTGATGTTGGTACGTAACCTATTTTCTATTAATTTTGCATTTCTTTTTAGATCATTTTGGTTATTTGTTTCTATCAGCTTTTACACGTTTTCGGTTAACGGACTTCCAAATGTTTTGGTTTTATCTGCACTGATGAGACATAATTTGCCGAAATGCGCATATGCAGAATATAAATTAACAGTAACTTCGGTATTTTGTTATTTTTTACCACTGGGCCGATGCCTCTGCTGCTGTTAGTCCCCGAGGGTATTCATCAACCCAGTTGTCAGTACTTCGTTGCTGACTTGAAAACCGATTTATTAAAATTGCAAAATCGAAATTTTAAAAATTTTGTTTAAAACTAAGGAGTATCTCCCTCATGCATAGCTCTGTCCTGATATCCTTTTGGTTATTTGTTCTCTATCAGCTTTTACACGTTTTCGATTAATGGACTTCAAAATGTTTTGGTTTAATTTGCACTGATGAGATAATGTAAGAATAAGCTGTAATCTTGATTATAAATACTTTATTTGCAAAATAAAAATGATGTATTTCTGGTCTTCATTATAGTTAAAAAGGTCACAAGGCAATAAGCCTAATGCCTGGCCATTTTATTCAGGTAATAGGTATATTTTCTAGTCTTTAAGACTAATGCCTGACTCGTTTCAGTCAATAACATTAGTGCCTAGGCATTAGCTTATTGCCTAGGAAAAAGGTTTAATGCCTGATTTTGCTTATTGCCGCTAACATATATAGAAGGAAAATCTGATTTTTAGATTTCTAACGTTCTAAGCTAGTTTGAAAGTGTCATAACGATAGTTTGTGTATAATATGCAATGTCAATACATGTACAATGTTTCACGATTTCTCGATGTCTTCATCCGTGAAAACGGGTGAACTCCAATAACTGTCCCTGTTTGCGACTGTATGCATGCAATTTGCAGGTACGCGTTAAATTTGGATTAATGACATATAGAACTACGTACACGATTGTATTTTCAACCTTAAATGTCACTAATTTTCCAAATTTGCAAAGCTTTAATTTTTCGAAAAATTCCGAAAAAATGAGTGGAACGCCATGTCCAGCAAAGTCTCTTTTGTCCATTTACTTTAGGAACGAGGACAGTTCTATTAATTTTACATAGTTTGTTTAAGATAGAATGTGCGAACTGTCAGCAGAATTATATCCAGGAGTTTGTATTTCTTTGTTATAGTCCATTTCAAAATTGCACTTTTGTAGGAAGTTGACACATGTCATGTTTTATTTCCAAAATATGGCTTTGTGATAACACAGGTAATCGTGTAATTGTGCAAACTTGAAACCTACTAAACATGTGCAAATTACGGGAACAAATGATAAAAATGGCTGCCAACAAGATAGAGCAATACCGTAAAGTCTCCAAAAAACTCACTGACATTTTTCTTCATTTTTTCAGACGGGGTGGCCTCTGGAAAAAAATTCTATAAAATCAACGGAACAGTGATATTTTTCGAAATGTGTGTGGAAGTACTTCCAATAGGCAAAGCAAACTAGCAATATGTAAAGTGTCTCATTCTGCGATACTTCCTCTACTTATAGGGGTGAATTCAGAAAATAAACATGGCATCATTAGCTCCGCCCATTTTGGGGAGAGCTTTCAGTAATGTAATGAAGAATTATATGATTGGAGGATATTATTTGAAATAAATATTTTTTAAAGCTAGTTAATATGTGATGTTTTAAAAGCGAAGGAAGTAACCCGACAACATTCTACATTTTTTCAGAGCGCGTTTTAAGAAAAGGGGTGTCAAGGTAAGAAATTCAGTGCGAAATTGCTCTATCCGTTATCAAGTCACGGAAACGGCTAAAAATGCCGCATGACTCTATGTTTTGATGGTACCAAAAATAGACCTACATTTATATTTTACTAAATGAGATATAAAGTTCCCGTATTATTACGGGAAAAATTACTATGAGTGTTCATTGTCTTAAAAATTAACATAGAAAGTAATGGAGATTCATTTACTGTATTCACACCTATATATTGTTTATTTCAATGTGTTATTATAGTAAGATAAACCATTCTCCTACTTCGATTTTTTATTTGTTTGTTAGTTTCTTGCAGACTTTTTTGGACTATGGCGTTCCTTATTATTTGATTCTTATGCTGCTGATGAGAAGTTTTTCCTGGGAACAAGTATACAGCACAACAAAATTCACTGTTTATTTTTTTGCAAGGATGACCCACTTGTAATTAATATTTGAACTCAGATAACAAACATTCAAACTAAACAGTCCTAAACAGTCCTTCTTGCCTTCAGCATAAACAACAAAATGAGAAGCTGACATCCATTCCCTATATTTGATACCAATTTTGATGTGTATAATGTGGCTGAACATTTCATAGACAAGAGAGAATGAAGGGCAGATAAAAATCTTTTTTTCAAACTTGTAAGCATATTTTGACCATTCATTTACTAGACAGTAATTAGCCATATTGCCACACTTATAGCTTCTCATTAAAATATTATTGATGTTGTATTCAGTTAAGCCGAGACTCAAATGATAAAGAAAAAGTCCCTTATCATAGTATATGTTTATTGTTTTTATCTTGGTCATATCAGATTCCATGAGCACTATATATTTTATCAGTAATATTATAGGACTGTAGATGAACAGGCTATTACTTAGTATGGCCATATCTCCTCTGAAGATTTTATTATCTGTTGATTCTCCCGTAGGATAAAATAAAATAATGTGCGTGTAACATTATGATCATATACATGTTCTCAAAAAAAAAAAAAACCTTCATTTCTTTATTTTGCAAATGCACCGAACAGTACGAAAAGGCTACCTGTTGAGATACCCTTTTGACAATAAAGAAGAAATTTATGTACATTTGCAAACTTCCGAGTTTCAACACTTTATCCTCTGAATTCAATTTCGTCAGACTGACCTTTTGTAAGCAAACTTTTAAAACCTTTTTTCAAAGTACATAAAAGCCATTCAATGACGGGTGATTCTCTGACAACTTTAATGTTTGTTATGAAAATCTGTCCGATTAATGTTTGTTATGAAAATCTGTCCGAAGACGATTACTTACCCATTTGTTCGAATTTCTGACTTTTTTAAAGATCAATCAACTAATTCACACCATAACGAATTCATGAAAAAAATGTTAAAAACCAATTTATCTTAGTTTTGGCGGAAAAAAAACCGATTCAAAAAAATATAAATTACCGTTACATATAGAATTCTTCACCATGTTCACGTGACGGTAATGTCCCAATCTATATAGACGACAACATTTTAGCATTTTTTGCCCCTTATTATTTTCCTATGTCAATTACAGTCATTTATATAAGTAGAGTAAGTTCAAATGTAACATGCACTCAAATTGTTTTCCTTTTCTCTGTCTTAGTTTGTTTTATATCTGATCTCAAACATCTGTCCCACATTTTTTGTCATAACCGTCACGGATCATTTTAAGTACCAAATATGATATTCTTCTACAGTAAAACTTGTATAATTATGCCATACGCCTTTAACATATGTATCCTAAGTGTTCAGGCAATTATTACTTTAACTTTTATAACGGATTTTTTTAATTAATTGAGAAAAACATAAGTACCTTTATTACGCGTCTTTACCGTACATACAATATTCTTCTTGTAGTACAGTCGATCTGCATCACAATTACATCAGCAGATAAAGCTCAAGTACCATAGAAACAACCACTTGCCTGACTAAGATTCCCTCCAGAGATAAATTCAAAATCTTTGACGGTTTACGGATTTGTCTCCACCGTCACTGTCTTTTCTGTCACGTTCTGTTATGACACCAGCGTTTCGGTGAAGACAAAATTCTAGTTTTTTGGCTATATCAGGCAATAATACATTTTCAACCCGTTTTATAGAAACCGCACAATATTGTTTTATTTCCTATAACAGACGTTATCCTTTTTTCGTCAATTTCTCTTTAATAACCAGAAAACTTCGAAATTACATCAAGGTCCATACTTTGTGTGTGGATAAGTTATCTATGTTTTGTTATTTTGTTATTTTTGATAGTTGAAAGCAAATCAAATGAAAAACAGAATCGATGCTGATAAACATTGCATTTCTTATCTGACAGAATATTCTTTAAACAGAGAATTCCTAAGACCAAAAATGTCACGATTTTTTCTTTACCGTCACATATCTTTCTTTTACCGTCACGAATGTCTCCTCTTACCCTAACAAAAATATAAAAAAATCGCTAGTAATGATAGAAAAATGCACTTCAAATTTTATTGCTTTATCAAATAGTTACTACAGTTTAGTCTCTATTCCGTTTTTCTCATCATTTAATCAGTAGAGCACCCACAACAGGAACTTTTTGGTAAAATGTGCTTTCCAAAGTGGGAACAGTATTCAGTGAACCATATTGTAGCAACTTCTTACACTGATTGATAGTATATCTGAATTCATTTACAGAATTTACTTTATTTGTGTCGATATTCTCTATTGATAGAATATTTGTTTACAAAAAAGTTATGCGGAG
The DNA here is from genome assembly GCA_002080025.1 of Modiolus philippinarum. Classification (NCBI taxonomy): domain Eukaryota; kingdom Metazoa; phylum Mollusca; class Bivalvia; order Mytilida; family Modiolidae; genus Modiolus; species Modiolus philippinarum. The sequence goes on from MJUU01009178.1 coordinate 26,937, forward strand.
AAATGTGTAAAAATGGTGTCTTAACTCTGTGACGGTAAAGACACATTTTCATGCTTGGTCAGTCAAATGTCCATCGAAAATCGAGAAAAAATATACTGAAATGCGTGTGAGAATAGCGTGCCAACCACTTTGTCACGTTTCTACAATGCCTGCTTTACACAAAACAAAAAGAAAAAATGAAAAAAGATAAAAAACAAATTTCAATATTTTTTCACTTAAATTATTACAGTTTGTTAAAGTTGTCAGAGAATGCCGCAATTTAAAAAGGCTAATGTTATTACCCTGTCTCAATAGAAAATTGGTTTGGCTCTCTCGATAAGCTCAACATAATCATAAAGATGTCTCGGTCACTCGCGGTCTTACCTTGATTCGATGATATCAACACATGTGGTAACATTATTAGATTTTATCGTTTAAAATCAATACGGCACTGATATAGACGACTTAATCGTCATGCAAGATTCTGTCCAAATTTGTTGAATATAGAATTAAATTACATAATCATAGACTATAAATCTGTGGGGGAAAAGGCGTGTCTTCAGGGTGTACCGTACACATACATGCTAGAATTTAATTGTCATTTCACGGGGATCGAGAATTTAATGTTTTTGCTGGCATATTGGTTTTTTTATTTTATTTTATTGAAACGCAGCAAATAATGATCCTACAGCCCGGCAGTATGTAAAAGCATAAAGCACGAAAACACCATGCACGAAAATAATCCCATATAAGCCTCAAGTTACCCACGTGGTTGCGTTGTTATATGTCAAAAATGGCCATCAGATATTATTCGCGCGGAAACACGAAAGATTGTCAGTTTTGCAAGAACTGTTTACAAAACAACTGTGTTTTATGACACAAGATGTTTTACACACGTGCAGATAAAGGCTGGGCATGGGTCATTGTGTTTGCAGCGTTTTTTGAGAAATGTATCACTGGATATAGTATCTATGGCGTAGGCTACATTCAGATTGTCCTACTTGATAAGTTTGAAGATGAGGCAGTGATGATGTCATGGATCAGTGCAGTATTTCTGACTTGTCATTCTGTTACAGGTATTGTTTTCCACCATTTTAATAAAAATATTCTACATGTATATGATAAATACTTTATCATCTTGATAATGACCATCCATTACAAACGCGAAAAGGGAAAAATCAATTCATAGAGAAGAAAGAAACAAAATGGTGTTTGTTTGTTTTGTTTTTATTTTTTTCCTTTTTGTGTGTGTGTGTTTTTTTTTTTTTTTTGCAGTTTTCTAGACATGTGACTTTTGAAATTTGATGTCATCAAGGAAATATACAATTATAAGGTAACAAAACACGAACAATGAACTTTCCTACATGGATAAACGAAAATACAAAGCCCTCGGACGTAATAATATTGAAGTAGTTCAAACATAATAGTATGTAACGTTTTCGTTTTTTTTTAGGGGGAGGGGGTTGGAAAAGAACATTCAAAAGATAAAAACGAACAAAAAATGGCAGTATTCTAGACATGTGACTTTTGAAATTGGGTGTCATCAAGGAAATATACAATTATAAGGTAACAAAACACGAACAATGAACTATCCTATATGGATAAACGAAAATACAAAGCCCTCGGACGTAATAATATTGAAGTAGTTCAAACATAATAGTTATGTAACGTATATTATGAAATCTTGTATTACAGGACCTTTAGCAGGCTTTATTATAGATAAGTGGAACTGCAGAGTTGCCATGGTAACGGGATCTCTCTTAATTACCATATCAGCAATAATTACTGCTTTTGCAAATAACCTTTTACTTGTGTTTCTTTGCTTTGGACTTTTGGGCGGTAAGTATAATATGGTCGTACTCACAGTAAATTTCGTATTGTTGAGATTTTTTTTAAAGTGTACACATTTATCAAAGCTTTCAGTATACAAAATACATGCCAAAGTTCAGTCAGTTTTAGTTCTGTAGAATTCCATTGCACAAATTATGTATCTTATTAATTATGAAAAAGTAGACATATATAAAAGCGCAAATTAACTATCAAAGCCAAGATGTCCCTGTAAAATGAAAATGAAACAATGATTTCATGTTTATTTGTTGTAGACGTGTACAAATGTATGTGATTCATTCAATGTTGACGAGAAAAACAAATTTTTGGTTCAAAGGGCCAAATGGACCTTGAAAATATAAAATGTGGTGTAGGCTATAGATACTAATTCTATCTCTTTCCTCTCTGTCTACGGATTCCAATTCCATCCCTTTCCTCGTTGTCAAAATCGTCAAAGTTTGAAGTAACGATTTAGAACAAAACATTTGATATTATTTAACCGATTCCAAATGATTAAGAAAATTTTTTATTTCGTTCAATGGTTCAGTTAAACACGTCTAAGCTATAAATCCTATATTTAATAATGTATCTACGATTTGATTTAGTTCGTTTGGAAAAAATCTACTGTAATGTTTAGCGTTATGCAAATTGGTGTAAAATGGCCATTTGTTTTTGTTTGTAATCTCTAATTCGATAAGTTCGATAATGTTCAATATGATTATTCAATATTTTATACAAAGAAACCCCAAGTAATAGTTGCTTTTATAACAAAGTTTTGTGTCTACATATACATGCATTATCATTCCGTAAAGGGACTGTTTTTGGACTTTACATCGAAAGTAAATTTAAAGTGATTACTATTAATCATATTGGAAAACAAAATACCGAAGTTACTTAACTGTTGTATTTCTATCAGAATTTGTCGAAATGGCCATCTGCAAAAACTACATTTACAGTAACTTTGGTATTTAGTTATTTATTGTTACTACCTCTTTCCATGCCTATGTTATACCCAAATTCTCTGTCGGAGTAAAACTAACATGCAAATTTCTACAAGATAAGTAAAATAAGCTGAATTTTCAGTTACGTTACAACAAAACTGCAAACTACTCTAAATTTGGAAGACGTACGCTTAGAAGATTTTTTGTTCCAGTAATATAGTTTTTCTTTAATATTTCACAAAAAAAAAATCAGGATATCATTTGATGAATACATCGGCAAACGAAAACCGAAGCAAAAAGCAGAAAAGGAAAATTGTCAATCAAATAAAAAAAACATGACAATTCAGATGTTACTCAGACATGACAAAGTTGAATAAAACAAACAAGAACAAAAACGCCACTAAACTAAGGCGCCAGTGTTAACCTAACAAAAAAGAATATAAATTTTTCACAATTATGTAGTTTGAGGAAAAACAAAATATGAAATGGGGATAATAACAAAGTTACCGAACAGAATTGTCAATAGCCAAAGTCTATACGGCAAAAATACAAAGCCGGTGGAAACCACTGGAAAAATTGTCATCCGCAATGGTCCTGACTTAGTACAGGCATTTCAAACGAGATATGGTTGGTTAAACCGGTTTTACGGCGCACCAAACCTCCCCTTCCATGAACAAAAGTTGGCTTTAGTTCGTATTACTGAAATATTTTAATGTTATCAATTTGGTAAACAAAATCTTTTGTGCCTTTTCCATTTTTTCTGGCTAAATGCTCCTTTATATTATTTATTGTAATTTAGGTATTGGGATAGGTTTAATGAGCACCACAGGGTTTATAGCCCTGGCGTATAACTTCGTCCAAAAAAGAAACATTGTAACAGGGATATCTGTATCCGGTTGTGGTATCGGTCCATTCATATTAAGTCCAGTATTCCAGATGATTCACCAACAATATGGATATACTGGGTTTTTCTTACTATTTGCTGGTTTGAATTTCAACGCATGCGTTGTTGGTGCAATTTTACGGACTTCAGAATTGGAAGTTGCTAGTCGATTGGAACGTCAAAGAAAAAAGACGATAGAAAACAACTGCTGTAAATGTGACACCACAGTAGTGAAAAATATTCCTTTGTTATTAGTAGGACTTGCTGGAACATTTATGAATTTGGGCATCTCCATCGTGTATTTACATTTTCCTATTTACGCCATAAACAATTATTCTACCGAAGTACAAGTTGCATGGTTTTTAGCAATGGCAGGCATTAGTAGCTGTTTAAGCAGAATTTTATTGGGCATGGCAGCAAACAGTAATACTATAAGTGAAGATATCGTGTTTTTTGGAGCATATTCTCTTCTAGGAGGCGTTACCCTTTGTTTGCCATTGTTTATAACGTCACATTTTGCAAAAGTTGCCTACTCAGTAATATTGGGAACATATTCAGGTACATGTTACGTCGTTATTAACTCAATCGTTCACAAACTGACAGGGCCAGACCACGTTGCTCAAGGTACCGGTTATGTATTTGCTTACATGGGAATCGGAACATTTATCGGACCTCCAGTTGCAGGTAAATCATATATCATTGTATGCTAAAATAATTGCATCCCTGCTTCTTAAGAGCAAGGGGGTTGTTTTTATAGGAATTATTCTATGTGTAATAATTAATTATAGCATGAAATGCATTTTTATACCTAAGCGCGTGTAATTTTTCTGTTCATGAAAAATATGTACTTTGTGTTTGAGTAAATTTGAACGTTTTCATTTTTTTTGTGAAATGTCAAGTCATATTCCAGACCATTTGCAAAAACAAACGAGGTATTATTTCCAAGCATCTCATCATTTCAACTCGGCAAAAGTGCTAAAAAACTTTCTGTTTTGAGTATATTAAAAACAAAAAACAAATTTAAAACCAGTCCGATGCGAAGGGAGTGCAAAAAGAGACATGATGGAAATAAGCGTTGTTCTAGTGCTTAAAGTTTTCCCGTGTATAGATTTTCCCGTGAATTTTCATTTATGTTCATGTTCGCAACTATATTTTTATGTCTTTTAGATTTCTCAAATACAAACGCATCGTCAAAATATAAAATGACAATATATAATGTGGAGTAAATCTCAACGAGACAATAATCAAATTCAGTATAAACAAAAATCGTACAGAGAAAATGGAACAGAGTCTTTTTCGTGTAGCCACTACCTACATTGCTTTAAATTGTAGATTTTTAGTTGCAAAACAATACAGATTAAAATGTCAAATATAGGAACAAAGACTTCAAATTGCAGTTATTTTTTTATCTCCAGACGACCATTTCGACTACTTAGGTCTCTTCAGTACAGACCAAAATCAAACATTTGATAGATCATAGATAAAAAAAATGTGCAAAAGTATGAAAGCTGATGGAGAACAGACAACCAAAAGGTTTTACATGATTGACTTCATCTCAACTCAAAAAGAGAAAAGGCAGTAATATACAACAAAATATATTGAACATAAGAAATTTGAACAAGAAGAATCACGATGCAGGAGCTGTCGCTTTAATTATACACTGAGCAATGTTGCATAAACTAAATGTCAGATACTGCAGTGGACTTCGAATGTTCAAAATTATTAAACGTCCTTGATTGAAAATCATCTGTTGCCATGCACAAAATAACGAAAGTGGAAATATAACTAATTTTTTATACTGATTAATTTCAAAAATAGAGGATTGATAAAGGAAAACAAAACAACTGCAGTAGAATACCATAGGAACAAAACACAGGATTACATAAATCAAAATCCAGAGACAAGGCAAAAGGAATAACACCAGAAGACGGAAGACCAAAGACAATACATTCCCACAAATACTACATATACAACACAAAAAACTACAGCACTAACAATGTGAGCTTTCAAAAAGCAAGAGTGACATCAGGTGCTCCGAAAAGGTAAACATGTCCTGCTCTGTATATAGCACCCGTCACACAGTCAGTAAGGCATACGTTTTGAAAGATCTGCTAGGTCACTGATTGGTTTTTGTCATTTTCTAACCCTGAGACAAAAACCAATTGAGAACCATGGTACATGCAACTTTTCTAACCCTCATACAGTAACAAGGTGAAATTTTGAAAATCTTTTGAAATCACTTTTGTATTCAAACATGGACAAGGATAATTCGGTACCACAAACATCGCTGGCGAAGAAAAAAATAAAATTTAACTAGACAACACAAAAAATTAAAGCACTGACAGTGTGAACTACAATAAAAACCGAGAGCGATATCAGGTGGCCCGGAAGAGTAAGCATGTCCTGCTCTGTATACAGCACCCGTCACACTGTCAGTGGGTCAATCAAGGGTAAATGTCAAATCCGGGAAGACGTGAATCTAGCTGCATTTGTGACACTGACATTTCATATCTATCTATGATATCATGGTGACGGTCATATAGAATTTCTGAAGGGAAGAATGTAACAACGGCTGTACATATCCCTGACTCAGCAATTTTTGTGACAGTGCTTCTGCTCTTTCCACAAAGTCACTGTATGAACTGCACGTTCTACAGTAATGAATTAATTGTGAAATATGCAATGCATATGGTTGGAAAGTAAGTATATTGCTGCAGAGAAAGGGAAGGTTCACAATTTGAAGTAAAATCATCAAGTTTGTCATTTAATCTAGATTTCAGGCGGCCATGTTCGTCAATGTATGACAAAAATGCAAGGTATGAAGCTGTATCGGTTGTCTCTTTAATTTTAAGTTCACTTGGGTAGATGCGATGTAAATATTCTTTAAATCTTGGGTTATTAAGAGAAAGTACATTGTCCGTATATAAAAGTCTGGGATACTTTTTTTTGTTTCTGTTGTATTGTCCGTTGTAAAAACTTTGCTTCATATGAAAAAAGGAAAAGGTCAGCGCACAATTTGTTCCAATAGGAATCCCTATTGTCTGTCGCGGCCTCCACATTCAACAAAAATGTTGTCGATAAAAAATTCAAGCATCTTTATCACGCCATTGTTTCTAGTATTAAATCTGTTTTTTGAAAATGTCTGTTCATTATTCAAAATTAAATTTCCATTTTCAGACAAATATATCAGAATTACCGTTATTTTATGTATTTCTAGGATTCATAATTGGAAATGGGGGTTCGTATGGCGTTTCGTTTATAATTGCAGGTAAGTTATTTTATTTATCTTTCATTGTGTGTACTTTCGATACTAATTGAAAAAAAATGAGGGTTTCTATGTTCGGTATTTACAACATACTGCCATAACTAATAAGTAGGGAACTTGTTGCGTTGTGGTTGCGTTAAATTTATTAGTTCTTATGCGTACGCTTCCTTTGTTACTTCTTTTCTAATGATATGCGATATGTATAAAAAAACATAAAATTTTCAAACTTGAATACATATAGTTCCACATGCATAAAAAAATTTCGACATTCATGTAGTTAACTATGAAAAAAAGACAACTGCCAATTAAAAAAAAAAACTTGACTTGAATCATTGCCAATGTATCTAGATTCCCAAATTGTGTCTGAAGAGTCCAAAGTCGAAACAATATGGCTACCATCACTTAAAATAAAACAAAATTAAATTGCTGTTTTGGCAAATAAATAAAAAAAACATTACATATATACAAAAATCTATCAAGCAAAAATGATTATCATGACATGATTTACATATCATGCGATTTAAACCTGAGAATTTCGAAGAAAATATCAAATATAGGACTCATTGTCCTTTATTGGTCAAAGTTAATTTAATGCTTTTTTGTCTTATTTTTCAAATATGATTTGAGAAAGAGACGGAGTTGTATTTGAAAAAAAAGTTCAGCATGTCAAGGACTACCCTTTTTCATCATAATAGAAGTTGTCTGACCAATTCGCACTTCACCAAAGATGAATGCTATATATTTATGTAGGTGAACTTTGTTTAAAATTGAATCTAAGGGGCATTCAAGGACTTTCTCCTCTTCAACTCCTTAGATAATTATGGAATGTCTTTTTCAGAAATGCTTTGTGGCGATAAACAAAAACATAACTGCCTGCACAGAATATAATTAACATTGGCAATATGGGAAATTTACATTAATATTTTCATCTTGAAACCTCTGTAAAAATGTTTTTAAAATGAATACTGAAGCAAAAATAAAACTCATAAATCAAGAATACATGACGATATAAATATAACATACAGAAAGAGAACGTAAACTACGAAGACAAAAGAAACATAACATAATAATAAAGCGCTTATAGTGTAACCCCTAAAAATCAGGATTTTAATCGGGTGCTACGAAAATGGTAAGCCGTCACACTGTAAGTGAAAAGCCCGGTATATAATGTCATATTGGTAAGTGTTAATCCAGTAATAACTCGGGATCTAATGAAATCTGCCCATTTTCATTTGTTATATAGACACATTGTAATGATCAGTGAAATCGTGATGACATTTTGAGTGACAACGGTAACAGTGATTGACCATATTCTTTGCTAAGTAGCCTTTGAGATAGTTATTTCACTCTTTTGACAAAATGGACGTACAGGTGACATACACGACAGTAACAAATGACCTGTGAAATGTAGACTCCATATGACTGGGTTGTGGGTATCTTACTACACAAAAAGGGAAATTCACAATTGAAAAGTCAAATAACATAATACCGAAATTGCTTTCAATTTGGTTTCTACATATGCGCATCTCTACATCTTATATCTCTTCACTTCAGATAAAATCAAAATATTGAAAATCCGTACACCGAAATATGTGTAAAGACTGATAGAGAACAAATTACCAATAAAATCTAAATAGGAAAGCCAAAATCAGCTAAGGACAGAGGTATGCATGAGGGAAATACTCCTTCGGTTTGAACAAAATTTTGTTAAATTTAGATATTGAAGTTTCCAGATAGAATCGGTGTTCGGGCTAACACCGAAGTACTGGTTGGTGGGTTGCTGAATACCCTCGAGGACTAACAGTCCACCAGCAGAGGCATTGGCCCAGTGGTAATAAATAAGATAGTACCAATGTTGCTGCAAAATTATCACTTTTGTCAAAAAGTTTAGATTTAAAGTGTCACGAGAAATGGTTGGTTAAACCGTTCTTCTAAGACATCAAATTCCCCTTCCATTGCGATAAATAACCAAATAAAGATAAGTTTTAATGGAGAAAAGATATATTAAGATTTATCATTTGGATGCCATTTTTCAACCTGACTTATTAATGTGCAAAAATAATATCTATAGATAATATTATTAATTAGATATTTTTCAAGCTATTCCATTGGCCAGAAAATGATCACATGGCCCCTGTATTATGTGAGGTTGCACAGAAACGGTATATAAAAAACGGCCGAAAGCATGGATGATATAGCACGTTACTAAAAATAATTCAAAATGTGATTCATTGTTGTCACTTAAAAAGGTCATTTAGAGTTTCCATTGTTGTATTATAAATGTAGAATGAAATGATATGGAGTAAATGTACATGACAAAGTCTCTACAAATACATTGCAAAAACAAGCCAAGGAACAACGCCTTGTTGTTCTTCATCTTAAAGTTACCATGAGGATTTCAACAAAGAGCTTTGCTCACACCTCATAGTAAGTTCAAGACGTCCCCAAGCACCGGTTTGAATGGAATTCTTCGCTAATTGTCGAACAACGCTACATCCATGTCTTTTCTGGTCATGAATGCGGGATTGTCAACAAAATTAATGAAACTGACAAAGCGCTCTTTAAATCACTGTCATTCGTTGCCGAACAAAAGCACTAGTGTCTGAAGCTAGTGGACGATAACAACATATAAACAAACACAGGGCACTCATCAAGTCGATTGTAAGAAAACTTGGCATTATAAAACAGTGAGATATGGACACTTTAAACAGGTGGTCAGAATTATATTTGGAAATACCAAAAAGTAAATTTCTTGGAAATAAAACAGTTTTTGTATGCAAGTTCAGATATGTCGTAGTAATCACTTTTAATCAGGCTTGGGGTGAATTACATTGCAATGTAATGCATTATATTACAATTACATTTCAAAATGTAACATTATATTACAATTACAATTACTTCAATTTTTGAAAGTAATGCATTATATTACAATTACTTTACAAAAGTAATGCATTAAATTACACATTACATTTTTCTAATTTTATCAAGAAAAGAAACGGTAAATCGTGCATTTGCAATTTATTTTCAGTGAATTATGTAGCAGGATAAAGACCAAATTCAATCAACTTTTTATTGCCCATTGTGTATGACCTTACCGGTCTACTAGTTCCTATTGTGTTACCAATTTAAAGTCTATAACAATTTGAGTAAGCTGTACCTATTATTTTTTTGACCAACTGGTATTGCTGGACTACAACATAGATTGGAAAAAGTTTTTGGTGGGTTGCTTTTGTTAACTAATCAACACAATCAGGATCCTTTTGAATTATCCAACAATACTATTGTATATCAATCTGTTATTGCCTACGGAGGTTTTACCTTGATAAAGTATTACCTTATAGAAAGATAAATCAATTTAATTAATGAAAGAAAAAAAATGACAATTAATTCAAATTCCCTTTATTTATACTGCAATATTTATTTTTGAATTATGTAATTTTAAGAATTTTAATAAAGTACAATATTTTTTCATTAAAAATAAATATTTATAGTCCCTATTTCATCAACAGATCAAGGTAAAACCTCCCCAGGCCATACCAGATTGATATACAATAGTATTGTTGGACAATTCAAAAGGATCCTGATTGTGTTGATTAATTAACAAAAGCAATCCACCAAAAACTTTTTCCAATATATGTTGTAGTCCAGCAATACCAGTTGCTCAAAAAAATAATAGTTACAGCTTACTCAAATTGTTAAATTGGTTACACAATAGGAACTAGTAGACCGGTAAGGTCATACACAATGGACTATAAAACTATAAATATCTCTTTAAAATGATGTAGATTCATTAAAAAAAATACAAGTGAAAAGATCCATCCTCCAAGTTAAAATTTGTGTACTTGTGTATTTCGTTGCATTTATATGTAATTTATAGACTGTATTATCTCTTTTACTATGTTTTATGTAGTTTATATTCTCCCCCTTTTCACATTTTTTCTGGAACAATTTTGAAATTTACAATTCAATATTAAATCTTAAAGGTTGGGGAGATAAAGTGTGCCTATTGAAACTTCACTATGTTAAAATACAATAAATACCATAGTTTGATAGAAAACAGCAAATTTCGTTATGCTGTACACATGTTTCAAGGATCCATGTGATCTTTTCAAAAATTAAAGAATGAATTAATAAGTAGTTTTTGAGAAAAAAAGTCAGTTCGGTTGCCTATTTTAATGGATGGTTCCTTATAAATGACACTTTAATTAACAACATTTAAAGCCATAAATCCACTTGTCAAAGGAAAGGAATTAATTAAAATGTATACTAATTAAGAGTTTTACATGTGACAATCATTGATCTTTGAACTAATTATACTTTGATCACTAGAAGCTTGTGTTTGTTTTGTAAATTAAGGATTGTAAATTTTCAAAACTAAAATTGAAATTAAATGTTTTTCATCATAAAAATTCTGAATGAAAAGAAAATATATTGTTTTATACTGTTAGATAATTTGCAAAGCTGGCAGATTTAAGAGAAAAACAATGTTCAATATTTACATGGAGTTCCAATATATTTCACTAAAACAAATTTATAGTTGAAAAGCTTTACCCAAGTTTCAAATCAGAAAAAAAGTAATGCTATGTAATGCCATGTAATGCTTAAATTACAGGCATTTAAATTTTTTTTAAATGTAATGCATTATATTACAATTACATGTAATGCTAAAAATGGAGCATTACAAATTACATGCATTACTTTGTAATAATGTAATGCATTACAGGGCATTACAATTACACATTAGCATTACCCCATGCCTGCTTTAAATTGACCTAATTATTGTATCATTAACTAACACTTCTTATCAATATTTGCATGATACACGCGTGATCATGCATATGCAATAATTTGATTGGTCAGTATTCTGGACCGGTTAAGGCTAACCTACCAATACTTGAATGGTACACGCGTCATCATGCACATGCAGTTATTTCATTAATCAGTATTATAGACATGTTAAGGGTTATTGCATTACATTGAGTACTTGGGCATGCGATCAGTCGGCCATTTTATATCTTGAAAGACATTAGTTCAGAATTTTATTGAAATTTTAAATCCCCCCCCCCTTTTCCCTACCCTTTAATTTTATGCCAACATGTACGGGCTTGGTGTTGATGTGTTTTTTTTTAATTTTAACACTTTTGTAAGTTGTAAGTTTTTTTCACTAATTGTAGAATATGTAATACTAAGTACAAAGTGTTGTTTTATGCATCTTCATTGTTGTATGATAAGACATTTAAGGTAGTTCGATCCTAATAAAAATATCAGACAGAATATTTTTCTTCTAAGATATTTTGTAGGTCTTAACCTATATGTTTAAAAAATAAAAAATAAAAATGATATATCACCGATCATCTTTTCCTGTTATCTGGCTTTGAAAATCAGGCCAAATTCAGTATTTTCAGTAATATTTACAAAGAATATATAGGGAACTGTGAGAACATACTTATTGTTTATATTTCATATAAAATAAATATCAGATAGCTTTTTTTCATTTTTTGATATTTCAGAGATATACACTTAAGCTATATGTTACACTGAAAAAATCTACATGTCACCGTTCGATTAAGAAAGTTATTTCATATAGTTTACGAAATAGACAATATTTACGGGAAAAGGGAGCTAATATGCGGGAACGTGTATGTCAATCTGTTATGACGTCACAATGAAAAGGTCAAATAAGGAATATTCCGGCTTGAAAATCAAGTCAATTCCGCACCGACTCATGTTTCGCAAATGAGCCAATCGAATGCGCCGTGTATTAGTGTCGATCTACCTTAAGAAAGAGACAGTAACTTTCTGCTTACAGCTGATATATGATAGGACATTTTAGAAAGAGACAGTGACTTTCTGCCTATAGCTATGGCATTATTCAATCTTAATTAGAAACTTTAAGTTCATGTATGGCACATTTTCGAGCCCTACCTTTGCATTTGTTATGTCTTTTATTCATTCTGTTAATTTTACATTATGTAATGTTATGTATTATGTTGCATTTACAATTTATGGGTAATGAATAAATGACTTTTCACATATCATATACAAACTTAGCGATAATGATGAAAATTTAAATGCCATGTTGCATTTGCCGTCTTTGATTTATCATTGGGAAGAATATACTTGCTCAAGACATGAAACACAACCACTCTGGGTTCTCTTTGATTTAGTTATTGGATCACGTTTTGGTTTATTGGAATCCTGCCCGACAAAAATAGTAATTGCGAAAATTTGAAAGTATAATAGAATATCCCTATGAGAAATTCTCTCACGAACAAGTACATCATAATTGAAATATATATAGAGCATACATCACTCGTACGGGGAATCTTTGTACGGACTCCACACTGCAGGAGAGACAAACTCCAGTCGTAAATGTAACCATGTACATTTACAAATGTAAAATTTGAAAGAGGAAATTGATTAAGGCATATTAAAATGAAATGTCAATTTCCTTTCATTTAACACATATCATGTTAGTCAGAAATATAGGTAACAGGAAATTCTTTGTTTGCTTAATCTTCTTATTTGTATCCACTTCAGATAAGCAGGCCAAAACAAATGTGCATAAATCACAATTTTTGGAATATAGGAAATGTATTTAAGATATATTTAAAAACTTATTGGCAGAATTTTCAAAATTAGGATAGTAAAATGGAATAAAATGTTCATTACTAAAATAATGACAAAGGTGTTTCAATTAATGCACACCAATTCAATAAATAATATGAAAAAGAAAGGAAATTTGGTAAATATCACGGAGACAACACACCATATCCAGGTTAAAACGCATCTAGGAGTCACCGTACGGTCTTCAACACAGTGAGGAACCTCACATCATATAGCAAGCCCTAGATGGCCCCAAAAAGGTAAAAAGGTGAATAAATCAATAGAAACAAACCACATCCAATAACCCAAATATCAAGAAACTAAAATTTAATAAGAACACAAGGACAAGCCAATGACCAACATATTCCTGACTTGGGACAGGCGCAAAAATTGCGGTGGAGTTAAACTCGTTTTCTTGGATCCAAACCTATAAATAATATAACAATTGTATCCTTGTCAATAGGATGTTATATCGACCTGAGAAATGAATATTGACCGACAGTGAAATATGATGTTAGATAGACCAAGAAATGCATATCGACCTCCAGCTTCGCTGTCGGTCCATATGCATCTATCAGGGTGATATAATATCATTTTGACCTATACAAAGGTTATAATTGTTTAATATATTTTTCAAATATTCTTGCTAGAATAAGATTTTTTTTTGTAAAATGCCTTAATATTTTTGATGTTGACGTTAATTTCAAATGGAAAACAAAATATTCCATGCAAGAATTTTCTGACCACTATTGTGTAATACCCATCGAAAAAGGAGGTTTAGGTTTAGCGCGCCTTAAAACCGGTCTAACAGACAATGTCTTTTGAGATGCCTGTACCAAGTCAGGACCATTGCGGTCGACGTTTCCCCCTACTCGTGGACTTCGGTTCTTGACAACTCTGTTCGGTAATTCTAATATGACTCTCTTCTTTCGCTTTGGAAACAAAGCTATGTTCAAATTCCAACAATATTTTTTAGCACATGAGTGTATTTTGTTACAAAAGGACATTTGTAATGAACAATTTCACGTTTTATTCAATCAATATTCATTCAATTTTGTGTAAATAACGTTTTAAATAATGAATCACCCCGAAATCCACATCAAATAATGACAATAATAGAAATTTACAACAGTTACTAAATTTAAGACTCGGAGCTGAAATTGACATAACCGTAACCTAGCAACGAATGTGTTATTATGAAATCTTATCTATGTTGTATATCCTGCTCTACGATTTAAATAAAAAAACTTTTAAATTTTAACGTTAATAAAATTATAAATATCAGTTTTATTCCTTTTCTGTCCTATTTTGGCTTTAAAAAACATAACTAAGCAGTCATATAAATAAGAAACACAACCAGCTCTAACTTATCCCCGCTTCGATTTTAAAATATGCGTATTTTCTATTTTTCATAATAGATTATTTGTATAAATTCATAAGCTTATGAACCACTTGTATTAATAAAACAACGAATATAGATTTCTCCATGTCCATTTATATGTTTTTGTATGCAGTTTTCCGACATATATCAATTCTAGTGCAAAACCGAATATTGGTCTCTTAGGGCCGCTTCGAATGTTTAAAACTCTTGTTAAATATATTAGAATCGAAATAGATTATTGCAATTGGGCTCTATGCAAATTAGAACATGGTCAGACCTTCTATTTGTCTTCAGTTTATACCTCGCTATCGCTCGGTATAAAATATTGACAAATATAAGGTCTGCCCATGTTCTAATTCGCATAGAGCCCGCTTGCAATAATCTATTTCTTAATTTTGTTATTACCCCCATCGCTAATTTATTTATCAGTCATTATTATATATATAGCAAAATATCAAATAAATTTACCCTACTGGATTGGTAGCATACAAGAAAACTGATGTGTTTGGGCCTCGCTAGGGAGTTTTTAATTTTGGCAATGCGCTTTATATACGGCAACTGAGAGATGCCCCATGAAAGTGCTTTTACATCAGTGAAGAAAATTGTTTTACTTTATTTTTACAGGATTTTCGTTTATACTTTGTGGATTTCTGGAATTATGCAGCACATGTTTTAATACTCAACACTACAAAAGTTGCACACTACAAAGTGATGAAAAGGAAATTAGTTTGGTCATTCAAAGTGACGATTTTAGACTAACACGACCATCTGGTTGCAATCAAGTTAAATGATTCAAAATTTGGTTGTTGATGATTTGATTACATCTACTGTTTTGGTATGGTACAGTCTATATCGGTTTAAAAGATGTATTAGAAAGTCACGTTTTAACGAGTACATGCCACATAACACGGAAAGAACATTCAGCTGGCAACTATACGGCAATTTTGTAAGATTTACCTTGATGTTGCGCCTTTCATAGTGAGGAAATGATGGTAGATACCTTGAAAAAATAACTGAAGCTGCTTAAAGCCCTTTCATTGTTAACTCTATACATAGATAAATATTACTGAACAAAAACGAAATATACAAACTCGAAGATAAAAGACTAAAATATATTGAAATAAACGGGTAAGATAATTGTAAACATAAACAAAACAAATAAAAATATAATGAACAAAATTAAAGCTGTAGTTATTGTCGTCAAAGATAACTAATGTAACAAAAAACAGTAGTTATCTGCAGGAGCTACAGCATCGGATATGAATGCCAAATTAGTATTGGTGAAGACACAGTGCCATAAAAATATAAGAGAAGGTAGCGATGTGAATGGACTACAATGCCAAAAAAATAAATGAATAAAAAGTAACGAATAAATAAACAAAAAAGAAACAACCAGTTATATGTTAAGCTGTTTAACCTTGATTACCATCTTGGCCGAGGTATGATCATTTATCATTTACACTTTTTTTATTTATAATGGTCTAATAGAAATTCATATCACAAAAGGCTCTTCAACGCTAAAATTAAAATTATTATACCTGTCAACTTTTAAATTTGTTCATATGGGTTTTATGCACGAAACTACTTCAGGCATATCATTGAATGTAAAAAGGGGGGTTTAATTTCATATTATTAGTCATTTTTTACATCAACCAATGATTGGTATGATAACGAAGTATTGTAATAAAACTTAAGATTGACTGGGCGGAGTTTGCCTTAAACTTTGAACTTGGGTAAATCTACTTTTTATGTGTAGTGCAAACGTAAGGTGTTTAAAAGATATAATCAAGTTAATCATTACTAATCATTTAGTTATCTTTATGTTGAGCACTTTTCAAAAACAAATAGTTTGTATTTTTATGCCCGGGGATATAGATAGGAATAATTACCAATCAAGCAATTATTGATCTATTAATACGATCACCATATATTTGGTCTCTTGTACCTATTCATGATTTGGTATGATCAAATCCTGACTGACAGGTAACTCCGCCCAGTCAACCTAAACTTTTCTTACAATAATAGGTAACTACTATCTGAAAATTTCCAATAAATTACTCTCAGAAGGGAAACCCTATAAACAGGCATTACTGGCAGGTGCAAATTACAAAAAGCTTACCTTTAAGAGATCATTTTATTATTTTGCAAAGTTTGTTGACAAATTGCACAGTAGTTTCAAATAAGATCGGTAAGTGTATTTCCTAAATGGTCAAATTTTGAGTTTTATCACAGTGAATTTTATTCTCCTCTAGCGGTCGTGTAGGAAGAAATTTGAACAGAAAACACATTTCAAAGGAAATCACCCAAGGAAAATATTGATGAAATTGTGTTTACATAGAACTTTGAATAAAAAATATATACAACGAACGGACGACGGACCTTAAGTGCTGGCAAGTTCAAATGGACTATATCTACACCCATACATTTGTGGTAAAAATAAGAATTACATTTGTTATCCTTACAAGCCTGTAAATAAAGTAAGTGAGAACCGAACCGTCAGTAAAGGAACGAACAATCCATGGACAACGCCAACATCGGGAACACAAGGAAACAAGGACAATACTTGAGTACAGAACAAAAAAGAAAAATGAAGACACACATACAGATGAACAACACGGACCCAATAAAACCGTGGGTGAGATAAGGTGTACCGGTAGAGTAAGCATCTTCTGCTTCTTATAAGACACCCGCCGTGTTGAACATGACAACTCCGGTAGTAAAGTCAAATCCAATAGAGTAAAAACAATTGTAAAGGGAAAGATCTGTTATCAGCTGGGAAACAGATATCCCATAGCGATCCATAAGAACGTGATGTCGATCGTAAAACTTCTGTAGTAATGACTTAAAGTTTTTTGTAACGTACCCTTGCTTAAGTAGTCTGTTTGTAAGCAACTTAGCTTTATTAAGGAAGTCACTGTCTCGACCACAGGCCCTTGAGTAGCAAATGAGTTGTGAGTTGTAAACTCCAAATGCTGGTGATTTTGGAATGTTGCTACTACGAAAAATGAAGTTGAAAATTGGAAAAGTGAAGTCATCGCGTTTGTCATACAGCCTTGTTTATAATGTTCCTCTGTTGTCAATTTCAAGATGAAGGCCAAGGAACGAGGCCGATGTGGAAATATCTGTAGTATCCTTAATTTCAAGCTCTTTTGAATAAATAAAATGAAGAAAATCACCAAAGCGAGGGTAGTTTAGCGATAAAATATCATCTATATAACGGAAGCAGAAATTAAAGGACTGGGCCAGTTTTTTGTCTTTATTTTGAAGAAGCCCCAGGTCGGCTAAAAGAGGGGCACAGTTTGTACCAATTAGGTAGTAGAATTTTATAACCTAATAAATATAGAATAATGGTAGTTTTGACGGTCGAGACAGAAAATATCACCGTATCGCAGCGAGTCCGATATTTTCTGTCGAGACCTTCAAACTACCGTTGTTTTTATCGGCAACATCGTAAGAGTCATGATGTCAATTTCATGACGTCATTGCCTGATATTTTCTTGTATCAGGTCAGTATTGTAATAAAACTTAAGATTGACTGGGCGGAGTTTGCCTTAAACTTTGAACTTGGGTAAATCTACTTTTTATGTGTTGTGCCAACGTAAGGTGTTAAAAAGATATAATCAAGTTAATCATTACTAATCATTTAGTTATCTTTATGGTGAACACTTTTCAAAAACAAATAGTTTGTATTTTTATGCCCGGGGATATAGATAGGAATAATTACCAATCAAGCAATTATTGATCTATTAATACGATCACCATATATTTGGTCTCTTGTACCTATTCATGATTTGGTATGATCAAATCCTCACTGACAGGTAACTCCGCCCAGTTAACCTAAACGTTTCTTATAATACGGAGATACTGACAATATCAGTCAGTAAGAACAAAGAGAAAATGTACATATTGCCGATAAATGATATATACATTACAAATTATCTTTATATAAGTTCATATTAATTATGAAAAGATTTTTTTTTAATTCAAGAAAACCAAAGTTGGTCCAAAAACTGTGTTTATAGTGAAACATCAGTAACATTACAAAGACAATAATTGTGAATAACTTTATCATTATCAAGCTTCACGTCGAATTTGAATTAATTTACACAAACCAAGAAAACTCTGAAGGATGAGTCATATATGATAGTTTTGGTAGTGTCAACCTTGTGGGCGCGAAAACAGCAGACGTGCTACAATTTATCATTATCTAGTTTTTAACTAAATTTAAATATATTCTTTCTTGTACAAACCAGGAAAATGTCGATCTAGAGTCGATTTTCTGTAAAATAAAGTATCAGCTTCCAGGGCGAAAGGGTTTAAAACACAAAATGACTAACAGTTACAAATTATCATCATGAAGCTTCAGACAAAACTTTTTATATCACGTGTTTTATATTAACAGACATCCCTATTATTATATATACATGCTATTTTCAAAAACGTTAGCCGTTGTTCCTTTGGTGGATAAGCATAAACACCATAAAAATTTGATACAAAACAGTCTGATAAAATACATTTAAGTGTTTATGACCCTGTAATATCACAGATTTAATACCGGGATTTAATACAAATTTGATTAATAAATTATGTTTTTCCTCATGCTGTTTTAAAATCATGCTACATTTAGTCATTGATGAAATGATACTACTTGTCAGATTTGGATTATAAATTCGTTTACAATCAGAGGATGAAACGCTTCAAATACTATCTTTGATCACTGCATGTATAATACAAGCTAAGACCAAAGCATTTGGGTTATAGATGCATAAGATGTTTTTATCTTAAGTAACGTAATCCTGTGTGGTTTATTGCATAGATTATTCAAATCAATATGGTTCAGTTATATATACTTCCAATATAATTCTCCATAAATGGATAATCATAGTTATGAAAACTCCAGAGTGTGTGACATTATGATTTTCCTTGTCTATGTATTATTTTACAAGATCGAATGCATAAATCATGGAATCATAAGTTGTCGAAATGGACATATGCAGAAACAAACGATACAGTCACTTCGGTATTCGGTAATTTATTGGTTAATAATGCTTGGTAGGGGGCATATATATTTTGCGTTCCATTCAAAGATCCCCAAAGATTATATTCCCACCGAAATTGTATTTTACTTGTTTACGTATAAAAAAATATAAATTAAAATTTTTGAAAAGAAACTTAAGATGACTGTTAAAGATATGTTGTAAATAATTCTTGTAAATAAGTTGAACTTCTCAGAATACAAAACTACACCCAGTATTATATCATTGATATAAGATATTGTTTTGTCACTGTTGCACATCCTTTCATTTTGCAAAAAACCACGACGATTTGTTAAATGACAAAATGCTTTTTTTCTTTAAGGGTTAGATGAGTACGAATGTATACTCATTTCAATGTTACCTCAAAGCATGTTAGATTTAGTATGCGCAATTTATATATTGCAAACTCGATTTCCAAAAAGTTAATCCTAAGAAAAACAACAACGAAAACAAACTAGATTTGCAGTTGCGAGCAATAGCCGATGTCGCCCAAACGACCAAATCGATGATCCATCGTATTCGCAGCCTCAAAATCTACATAGAATTCAATTTTCGTTGACATCAGAAAAGGTTAAAATTGTCGCATATTTCGACGGCCAGTGGGAAAATACACAACATCACATTGGGGTCCAACTGAGTGCAAAAATTGAAATTGTTCATGCAGCCATTTCAAAATAATCACTCGTACAAAAATTATTGGAAAAAGAAGAAAAAAACTAGATTTGCAATTGCAAGCAATAGCCGATGTCACCCCAAACAACCATTTCCGAGCACAGGCTCAAAATCTACCCAGAAACTAATTCTTGATTCAGGCTTTCCATATTATTTGATTATTTGATTCTAATGCTGCTGATGAGAGGTTACTCCTTGAAATACGTGTACAGCATAAATCAATTTACTGTTTTTTATACAACTTGGGTATTTTTTGTATTTCGTTGAATTTCGACAACGTTGAAATTCTGACGTGTTTTTGCGTCCATCTTGGAAATGGCGGTCATTTTGAAAATTTTAAACCCATTGTGAATAAACTCAGATTGTGGTCTAACTGTGCGCACAGTTTGAAATCAATTAGCTCAGCCATTCAAAAGTAATCGCTAGGACAAGAATTATTGGAATTATAATAATAATAATAATAATAACAACATGTCACCCAGACTACGTCTGGGGTGACATAATAATAATAATATCTAGTATAAATTGTGTTTGGATGCAAACACAAGAACTCTCCCAAACTAACTCCCATATCAGAAAACATATGCTTAATATAAAATCGTTACATTCCACCTAAGCTTTTTGTAAAGTTTCATCCAATTCTGAACACTTTTGATTTTCCCAGTTTTATGCCAGTTTCCTTTCAATGGTCACTATTTTGAAGTCTTGGAGAACAGAAACTGATTCTAGATATGTTGGCCAAACTTCCTGTAAAATTTCATCCAGTTCGGAGCACTTTTGTTTTCCCGGCTTTTTTACTATTTCCTTGTCAATGGGTGCCATTTTCAAATTTTTGTGTACGATATGCAACACTTCAAATGTTGTTTAAACTTTCAAAGAAGTTTCAAAACCCTTGCTGTAATCATCTCTTAGAATAAGCCAGCCAAAATCGGGTTATTTTCCCGCTTTTTTCCGTTTCAATGACAACGGCGGCCATTTTGAAAATTCCAAGTCCAAATGGACCCTGTAGGAATTGGCATCTATCATCCTATAAAGTTTCATGGAGAAATCGGTTGGACAAACTTAAGGCGGTAAACGGAAGAAGAATAAAAAAAACTAGTCTTAATTGTGTCTGGATGCAAACACAAGAAGTATCTCAAACTAACTCCTATTTTCGAATTCCACCCATAAGTATGAGATTTGCACGACCTAAAACCTGTCCTTAATATTTCATCAAATTCTAAGCACTTTGAATTTTCCGCCTTTTTAGCTCACCTACCCCAAAGGGTCAGGGTGAGCTATTGCCATCACTTGGCGTCTGTCGTCTGTCTGTCCGTCCGTTGTCTGTAATCTTTTCACTTTTTCATCTTCTCGTCTGAAACCACGGAAGTAAATTCAACCTAACTTTACAGGCATGATGTAAGGAAGGTACTTTACCAAGATTGCTCATTTCGTTCCGATCCAATAACAAACATGGCCGCAAGCATGGAACTTAGGTTTAACATTGGACCTTATGAGAAAAATAATATTTTCATCTTCACCTCTGAAACCACTGAAGCAAATTAAACAAAGCTTTACAGGAAAGATGTACTAAAGGTCCTCAACAAAAATTGCTCATTTCGTTTTGATCCGATAAAAAACATGGCCACCAGCAGGGAACATTATTTAACATTGGACCCTATGGGAAAATCAGATTTTCATCGTCTCCTCTGAAACTGTGGAAGCAATTTAACCAAACTTTACAGAAATGGTGTATGGAATGTTCTTTACGAAGATTGCTCATTTTGTTCTGATCCGATAAAAAAGATGGCCGTCAGCGCGGAACTTAGGTTTAAAATTGGACCCTATGGGAAAAATCACATTTTTATCTTCTCTTCTGAAACCACTGAAGCAAATTAAACCAAACTTAAGAGTAATGATCTACTAAAGATCCGTAACAAAAATTGCTCATTTTGTTTAAATCTGTCAAAACATCGCTGCCAGAATGGAAAGAAGTTTAACATTGGACCCTATTTGAAAATGACATTTTCATATTGTCTTCTGAAACCACTGAAGCAAATTCAACCAAACTTTACAGGAATGATGTATGTATTGTCTTTTAGAAAGATTGGTCCTTTCATTCCGATTTGATAAAAAACATGGCCGCCAGCGCGGAACTTGGGTTTAACCTTATGGGAAAAATCACATTTTCATCTTCTCCTCTGAAACCACTGAAGCAAATTCAACAGAACTTTACAGGAATGATGTACTAAAGGTCCTTAACAAACATTGCTTATTTCGTTCTGATCCGTTCTGACCATCAGCGCGGAACTTAGGTTTAAAATTGGATCTTATCGGAAAAATAACATTTTTGTCTTCTCTTCTGAAACCACTGAAGCAAATTCAACCAAACTTTACAGGAATGATGTTCTAAAGATCCTTTTCAAATCTGACAAGAACATGGCTGCCAGAATGGAATATAGTTTAACATTGGGCCCTATTGGAAAATGACATTTTCGTCTTCTCCTCTGAAACCAATGAAGGACATTGAACCAAACTTTACAGAAATGATGTATGGAATGTCCTTTACTAAGATTGCTTATTTCGTTCTGATCCGATAAAAACATAGCCACCAGAGCGGAACTTAGGTTTAACATTGGACCCTATGGGAAAAATCACCTTTTTATCTTCTCTTCTGAAATCACTGAAGCAAATTCAACCAAACGTTACAGGAATGGTGTACTAAAGATCCTGAACAAAAATTGCTCATTTCGTTTAAATCTAACAAAAACATGGCTGCCAGAATGGAACATGCTTTAACATTGGACCCTATGTGAAAATCAACGCTGAAGCAAATTCAACGAAACTTAGGAGAATGATGTACGAAAGATGCTCTACAAAAATTGCTCATTTCATTATGATCCGACAAAAACATGGCGGCCAGTCGGAACATAGTTAAACATTAGAGCCTTTGAGAAAATCATCCTTTTGATCATATTCTCTGAAACTATTCAATGATTAAACCAAATTAAAGAGGAATAATGTAGAGAAGATGCTTTTCAAAAATTGCTCATTTCATTTTGATCCGACGAAAAATATGGCGGCTAGCGCGGATCACAGTTAAACATCGGAGCCTTTGAAAAAATAACCCTTTTGATCATCCGCTCTGAAACTATTCAAGAAAATTTAACTAAACTATATTGGAATAATTTATAATAGAAGGTCCTTTGCAAAGATTACTCATTTCAATAGGATCAGACAAAAAACACAGGTGCCAATGGAGAACATAGCTGAACATTAGACCACATCGGTAAAAACATCATTTTTGGTCATGCATGGCATAGAAGCATTTTGGCAGTTGAGCGATACAGGCTCAGTTTCTGAGCCTCTAGTTAAAGTTTCCATGGCAACTGTCTCCGTTTTTCTTAAAATTATAGGTTTCTGGTTTAGTTTCAATGGCAACTAAATGCTCCATTATCCATTTCGACCAATTTTATAATCCCTTTAAAATGGATAGGGGTGCCCCTTATTCGTATATACTTTTGAAATCAAAATATAATAATTAACAAAAACTACTATTTTCTCAATATTTCATTTTTTGGTATGGGTTCCATGACAACAAAGTGAATTTGAAATTTCCAATGTCATAGAATCATTTCTTACATGACCAACACCTTTTCTTAGAATTTTAATGTACCTAATTTGAATAATTTCGCAGAGACAGTTCAAAAACAGTGAAAAGTCATTCAAAATGTCATTTTACCCATTGGGTTACTATGGAATACCTCACCCCTTTTGAGCCCCAAATGAACCCTTAATAGACTCCCTTTGAAAAAAATTTGCCTTCTTGTACATCTATGGATCCATCATCATCGGCCTACAAAGTTTGAAAGCCATAGGACTTATTGTAATGATATTATTGTAATTGTGTGGACATCGAGTTTCGTATCTAAAAGTATAATACTTAATATAGAGGGGGATCTCCAATACAAAATTTGTTAGCGTACATGTATTTTTGTAAATTATTTATCCAACAAAATAAAACCTAATAAAAATGTCTTAATAGAAAAAAAATCAGACTAGAGTATTAAAATGTGGCATTTTCTCAAAAAGGAATGCTAATGTGTGAGTTGATATATTCACATTTAGATGTCACATACAAGTTATAGACATTGGTAATTGAATTACATCAATCGATGATGATACGTCGACAAAAGAATATCTAAGCAAACTGTCAGAAGAAATAAAAACTTTCATCAAAAACACCAAACAGCAATATAAATGAAATACAAAAAGACAACACTAAGAAACAAATTTTAACAAAAATCGCCAAAATATAGCCATAACATGAACTCGTTCAGAAATGGGGGCATCATTTGGAAAAAAAATATCTGCTATACTCGTAGCAACCATCACAATGCCAAGAAAAAAATCAATTAAAAAGCCAAAAACAACAGCGGTGTGGAGTCATAGTTCGGTCATATACTCGACAATTATATTCTCTTTTATGAAAGGGTAATTGAAATCATGATGACAACTTTTTCATTTGAAATGCCTCTAACAATTCAGGACCGTCGCAGTGTAAACTTTCCAGTCAATTTCAACAATTTGTTTTACTTTTAGACTTTGGCTCTTGGCGGTTCTATTCGGTATTCTTGTTATTGCCCTATCAGCTCTGTTGATAATATCGCTGTTTAGATTACAAGCAAGACAATAGGGAAGAGTTGAGCGATGAAGATGCTATATGTAAATATACATTTGTACGTAACTGCTCAAAAACTGAAAATGCACTATTGAAAAGTTTAAATTCTCATGCTTATAGAAATATTGATTTCAGACAAAATTCTCATGCTTATAGAAATATTGATTTCAGACGTCTGCAGTATCAATATAGAGCAACAAGCCGAGGTATATTGCTAATGATTGTATTTTAGTTGTCTCTGTATTTTTTTTTAATTATTTCGATTTTCAGAAGATGTCCCAATTAAATGATAAAGTAAGTGCGAATCCAACCGTTAGTCAAAGAAGATTAATTCAAAGACAATGACAATGAAAACACGGACCCAATTGGAAACCCTCAGTGAGTTCAGGTGTATCGGTAGAGTAAGCATAAGCTACATCTGGTCGACTGAAAATGAGAGAAAATTGATACAATATCATTTTTACAATATTAAATTTCTTTTTTTAAATTTTTCATAAATAATTAGCAGAGCTGAACCGTTACTCATAAGAACGAACAATCCACGGACAATGGCAACATCGCAAACAGTTAGAAACAAAGACATCAGATGAGTACGGGACAAGAAGAAAAATGAAGACACACTTGCAGATGAACAACACAGAAACGAAAAAAAACATGGGCCAGATCAGGTGTACAGGTAGAGTAAGCATCGCCTGCCTCTTATAAGACACCTGCCGTGTTGAACATGTCAACTCCGGTAGTAAAGTTAAATCCGGTAGAGGGCAATCATTTATACGAACTTGAAG
Source organism: Modiolus philippinarum (assembly GCA_002080025.1). Taxonomy (NCBI): domain Eukaryota; kingdom Metazoa; phylum Mollusca; class Bivalvia; order Mytilida; family Modiolidae; genus Modiolus; species Modiolus philippinarum. The sequence goes on from MJUU01009178.1 coordinate 52,972, forward strand.
ATAATTTACTCATTATGGTGACTTCAAGATATAGAACAACAATAAAAGCAGCTGTGAGAACACCTTGCCAATTTATTTATGTATGATGACGATCCTGCATTCATGAGTACTGTCGAGTTATGAATTCCGCTCTAACCAGTCCTGGGGGACGTTTTGAACTTACCATATGTATGAGGCATGAGCAAAACTGATTTTGAATGAAGTTATGATGACTTGAAGAAGAATAACAACTCATTATTTTTGTCTTCCATGTATTTGTAGAGACTTTGTCTCATGTGCATTTACTCCATATCCTTTTATTGTTATTTAAGACTTGACTTTGTCTAGCTCCTGCAGTGTGGAGTCCGTAAAAGATTCCTCTCGAGAGAGATTTATGCTCTATATGTATTATGGTTATGGCTTACCTGTTCTTGAGAGCATTTCTCGTATGGTTACACTATGGCATTTTATTTTTATAATTTCAAAATGTAATTCTAAAAACCTGTTCATAATGAAAGGTTTCCTTCAATTGAATCGATGAGTGTCCTTTGATTGTTCATATGTTGTGGTTTACTTCTGTTGGTCATTTTGTTGGCAGCGGATGATAGCAGTTGTAAGAACACTTTGCCAGTTTATTTTGTTTGTAGGCGATCCCGCATTCATGAGTGCAATAGCATAGATGTATCTTTGCTCGACTTTAAGCAATGAATTCCGCTAATACCGGTGCTAAGGGCCGTCTTGAACTTACTGAGGAATGAATAAAGCTCATTGTTTAAGGTTTTATGGTGACTTCCAAATGAAAAAAAATTAAAAGCGTTGTTCATTGCTTTGTTTTACCATGTATTTGTAGAGAGTTGTCGCATGTTCATTTACTCAATATCCTTTTATTGTCTATTTAACAATCAGGACTTGCAAGTTTTACCAACGTATTCGATACTTGGAGTGATGTTAAGCAAATTTCCTACATTTACCTCTGTAATTAATTCATTGACTTTGTCAATAGTTATAAAAGCAACAGCAGTAGAATACCGAAGAAACAAGGTAAGTGATGGTCACAAAAATTACAATCCAAAGACATGGCGAACGGGCAACAAAGACAAAAGTGAATAGTCACAGTGGAAGGAAATAAAAAGATGTCATTAAAAACTAAGGCAATCATAGTGTAAACTCCCATGAAAAGTATGAGTGACATCAGGTGCTCCGAAAGGGTAAACATGTCTTACTCCTCTAGCGGCACCCTTCATACTATCAGTTAGCCAATCCAGGTTGAATCAATACCGGTTATGTCAAATCAGTGAAGACGTAAATTCTCACTTGGAATATAAACACGTTCATGTCTGTCAATGATGTCATGGTGATGGCAATAGAATTTCTGAAGGGATGAAAGTAACAAAGCCTGGACAAATCCTTGACTTGGCTGCTTTTGAGACAGTGTTTTTGTTCTATTAAAAATCACTGTATAAACTACATGCTCGATAGTAACGAACCAGCTGTGAAATTTACACTCAATAGGCTGCAGAGGTAGGTATATTGCTGCTCAGTAAAGGAAAGATAACAATTGGGAAGTTAAAATCATCACGTTTGTCATATAGTTTAGATTTCAAACGACCATCTTCGTCAATTTATATAAATAAATCTAAGTATGAAGTTGAAGTAGTGTATCACTAGTCTCTTTTTCTGCTTTAAAACTCTATCACTGTTTAAAAAAAACTATTGTGTTGGCGTTATATTAAACTTGATGACTTTGCGGTGATCATATAGGTATCATTAATTGCTAGATTGCAACATAATCAAGGTGCCTTAAAGTCTCCTACGATTGTGCTAAACAAAAGATCAGGTGATTAAATATCAACAAGAAGAGCGTGAACAAAATCAGCTTGGTATTTAAAGTATTAGGTAGATTGTAGACATATTACTCCTGTTCATGAGATAATTCCAAAAGTCGACTAGCAGGCCCAAAAGATTTTGACTACGAGTAAGCCAAATGATGTATCAGATTAGTTTCAATTTCTAGCAGAAATGTATTTGCAAAAATTATTTGGTGATGATCTTGAAGAAAGTTCAAACAATCAATGGTTGGTTAAAGATTAAACACAGGGGGTAATTGTAAGGTAAATGATTACAACTAACAAGGATGAGAATGGACCGTCTTTTCCGATACTTGAACAATCGAAACCTTGCGTCAAATCCCAGGTTCTTATGGTTCTTACGATTTGTGCAAACCTGTATTTAGAAAAACGGTCAGCTCAAAGGCAGTGAAAACTGTGGATGAACAAATTACCTTAAAAGAAGGTGTTTTGGGGGAAACCTTAAGGAGACCTCAGAAAGACGTAAAAAGCAA
>MJUU01009178.1:63329-92407 GCA_002080025.1 Modiolus philippinarum
AATGGAACAACACTTTTATTGTTGTTCTTCATTTGAAGTCAACATGATGCCTTCAACAATTCGTTTTGCTTATACCCTCTTAGTAAGTTGAAGACGGCCACTAGCACCGGTTACTGTGAATTTAGCTTCTGCATATACACATATCGACAACTTATGTCTCTTTTGTGCAGATCAAATCATAAAGTTTGGAAATCCATAAAACCGAAAAACGTGTAAAACTGATAGAGAACAAATTACCAATAGGATCTGAATAGAAAAGCCATAGCTAAGGACAAAGCTAAACGAGAGGAAATACTCCTTAGTTTTGAATAACATTGTCTTCAATTTATTGCAATTTGTCGAATAAAATCGTTGTTTTTTTTCTTTTTTTTTGGGGGGGGGGGGAGCAACGAAGTGCCGGCTACAGAGTTGGTGAATATCCACAAGGACTAATAGTCAGCAGAGGTATCGGTATATGTATAAGTGTATATTGGGAACAGTGTACTTGACTACAGAATAATCTTTTTGTATTCCTATATTATTTATTTATATAGCCCTATGGGTCAGTACTTTGATGAATAAAATATTATTTATATTCTATTGCCACCATTTGTCGTCAAAAAAGTGTAACAACACTTTTATTGTTGTTCTTCATTTGAAGTCATCATAATGCCTTCAACAATTCGTTTTGCTCATACCTCTTAGTAAGTTCAAGACATGCCCCTGGCACCGGTTTAAGCGCAACGCTACATCCATGTTTTTTGATACCCATGGTTGCAGAATCGTCAACAAACATTAAATGAAATGGAAAAGTGTTCTTACAAGCGCTGTATCTGTTCCACTTTTTAGATAATGCAAATTTAGTTAGATTGTCGATTAATCGTCTTTCCTTTCTCGAGTCTACAAAAATTACATTGTGTCAAATTGTCAATGCATCAAAGTCATAATACTGTGCTACTATCTGCATGCGCACATGCTGGGAAATAATTTACCAAGGACTGATGAAAATGTAGTTAGGCAGTGAGGTGTCTTTTTTTGCCTTTACACAGGTTAAACGATGGTGATCAACCGCAAGTACATTTATGTAGGTACTAGTAGAAATAAACAAGATAAAGGCTAATCTTTATTGTCGTCTTATATATGTCAATCTACAAATTTAAATGACTTAAATGGATATATTTTATACAACAATTTTCCCTTCACCTTATCATTAAAAACCACAGTTATGTTTTTGTTTGATAAAGTCTTAATATCAGGTATACGTCTAATAATGTGATTTATGTCAAGTAAAGAATTTTATATTACGCATTGATTCATATCATGTTTGTAGTAGGAAACAGAATCAAAGGGTATTACAAGAATATCGTTATAGGAAAACTACCCAAAAAATTTAAGCAGGATGAATTAAATACGTCAAAGCCATTTAGAATAAAAGACTGTTAGGGAACTTTGCCAGAAGCACGTCGCTTGGTCGGTTCATGCAACTAAATAGCGAAGTAAATTCGGTATTTAGTTATTTGTTACCACTGGGTCGATGCCACTGCTGGTGAACTCTTAGTCCCTGAGGGTATTCGCTTGCCCAGTAGTCAGTACTTCGGTGCTGACCTGAAAGCAGATTCTATTTAAAACCTTACAATGTCTAAATTTTTGTAAATTTTGTTGAAAACTAAGGAATATCTCCTTCATGCAAAGCTCGGTCCTTAGCTGATTTGGCTTTATATTTAGATCATATTGGTTATTTGTTCTCTATCAGTTTTTAAACATCTTTGATTTAATGGTCTTCCGAACGTTTAGATTTTATCTGAACTGAAGAGACATAAGTTGTCGAAATGTGCATATGCAGAAATTAAATTCACAGTAACTTCGGTATTTAGTTATTTAATAGGTGCATGAATGTTTCGTACATACAATTACATATATGATCCTTTTTAATCTTTTTATACAAAACTTGATATCAAAGATTTTATTCTTTTTTCAGACTACCAATTCAACAGGTGAAATAATTTGGACCAAAGATAATTAATCAAAGTATAACCACTTTTACCTCAGCCGATTACATGCCTCTGGTTTTGGTTGTATTGTTATCACTTCTCATTTTTATTCGTAAAAAGATTTTTTTTATGTTTTGATCGATAAACTCACCCTCCCTAATCGTAGTATCAAAATAGTGAAAAAGTATTCGATGCCTTGCATCTTCTGAAAACTTTCAGTTGGCCATTTACACTTCAAGAAATCCATGTGAACATTGTTAGATGACAATTTTGTTGGCGAATGCAACGTCAAACAAATAATGAAGCAACAAGTCAAAGGAAAAGTTCAAATATCATCCCCACTCAAATCGCAATCTAGAGGCAGAGAAGATCAAGACCAGCAAAATCAGCACAAAAAAAGGAATTTTCCTAAAACGCCACAACAATGAAGCAACAGCATTGAAAAGATTAAAAGCATAATACATTCTCATGTGATAAAGTAGGGTCAGCCTGATCTGTTCCATGTGTATAAATTTTATTGGACATAAAAATATTTATGTATTCTGAAACCATGTAACTTTTCATGTAGTTAAGGGAGTTAAATGTATGTAATCAACTTGATGAGGTTACGCAATTGCGAAAAGCTTCTACATTTTTAATTTTGACAATATTTTGGAACTTTTTCTATCTTATATACTATGTAATCTGTCGCATAGTTAATTTTCTTATGAATAGGAATCTGTATTGGACCAATCAGCTTGCTGCATTTTGCACCGATGTCATCAGTTGCTTTACTATCTTTGTGATGAAAGTTCACGCTCATTTTTATCCTGTTTAAGAATTTCCCACCACCTCCCCATCAAACCACCAATGAAAGGGGAGACATTTGGGATGGCTGTTTTTTAGTGCCACTCCTTTTTGTCTCGGGGAGTCCGTAAGAAGATTCTCTGTGAGAGAAATGTATAATCTATATACATTACAGTTATGGTGTACTTGTTTTTGAGAGAATTTCTCATATGAATGCACTATCATTCTTTCAAATTTTGGCTTTTTAATTTTTTTGTAATTCAAAATTGTTTTTCTGACCACCTGTTTATTGTGCCCACGTCTCATGATTTCTTACAATTGGCTCGATGAGTGCCCTGTGGTTGTTTAAATGTTGTGATCATCCTCTACTAGTCTTTTTGTCGGAAAATTGATGACAGCGATTGTAAGAACACTTTGCCAGTTAAGTTTATGTTTGTTGACGATCCCGCATCCATGGATCAAAGGAGAAAAATACATGGATGTAGCGTTGCTAAGCAATTAGCAATGAATACCGCTCAAACCGGTGCTAGGGGCCGTCTTGAACTTGCTATGAGGTATGAGTAATGCTCATTGTTGACGGCCTCATGGTGACTTCAAGATGAAGAAGAAAAATAAAAGCGTTGTTCCATTGCTGTGTTTTACCATGTATTTGTAGAGATTTTGTCTCATTTGCATTTACTCCATATCCCTTCATTGTTAGTATTATTTGACAGGGAGACAATAATAGCTAACAGACATTTTATTATTATGTAACTGCTCCCTGTTATTTTATGTTATAATAATAGGGAGAAAATAACACCTAACAGACATTTTATTATCATATAACTGCTCCCTCTTATTTTATGTTTTAAATATTACATAATCTTATCGTCATTTTATAAAATGACATTTACTGGATACATGTGTTTGGTTATTTACTCCCTTACCAAAAACAAGCGGATTTGTTGCTCTAGGGTATTATGGAGATCCTAAATAGATAACTGGTTGTGTTTAGAAGGGGCTATTATTTGGTCAAAATGATATGATGCAGCCGTTGTCAGTTAGGTTATTTTGAATTGTGAAGTAAGACATAAAGTTCTTTATTACTTGTCAGTCTAGTTACAACCTCTGTATAGATGTATTGTAAAGTTGTTTTGTTGTTTTCATGCTGTCTAGATCTGTGTTAATTATGAATTGCCTGGTCTTTTTTATTCATTTATATACCTTTTTTTAGAATTTCACCTTTCTCCCTTCAGTATCGGTGTTCGTTTGCCGATGTGTAGTAACGATATATCAAATGACAATAACAATCACCTTTTTGAAGAGCAGTTAAACATAATCTTAGCAGTGCATTAAGAATCTGAGATAATTAATTTTAATGTTAAAAAATTGATGTAGAGTCCACAAGACTTTTCAAACATTCATAAAGTAACCAATATTGACATGAAACTTAGTAGTATACACGGGGGGGGGGGGNGTAATTTAATATATATTTTGGTACTGGTGTGCGGACAGTAAAATTTAAACCAACCCTATTCATATATTTTGTGGTCAAGGTGAAAAGGGAGGCCCTTTCATATATTTTATGACATTTTACTACCTATTCATATATTTTTGTTAAGTATAAAGATCATATGGATAATGTCATTTTGCTTATCTGAATATTAATATTGCAGTTTTATACTGAATTTTGAAATTTGCAACCTTATGATATGTCCGAAATGGAAATTCAGGCCTATTGACATATTTCCACTGATATTTCCTAACCTTATCATATATTTCAGACCTGAAAAAACAGACCCTTTTTGGCCGCACATCCGTACCTACCTTTATATAGGAAGTTACCCCCCCCCCACCCCGTGGTAGTATATTACATTTGTACTTATAAGCTAACAATTATTCCATCTTAAAACTTGAAATGACAATGAAATTTCTATTTGGTTATTATTGTGATTAATGTGTTTTAATACCAATATTATTAAATGCATCTTATGCATACTGCACAATACAAACCACATATTTTTTACGCCTAGGAATAATTAGTATGCAAGAATGTTACCCAGATATTGGTATATAATTCATCCAGACATACTATCACTTGTTATTGCTATTTTATAGTTATGAGTAACGCATACGTTATATACCCACCACGGGCTTGATTCAGTATATCACACATTTTATATGCAATTAAAATGTCTTTAAAATAGAATATAAGGTTAATTTGATGGAATTTCTTGGCGAGGATTTGTTTTGAATACATCGGCAAACGAATATCGAAGCAAGAAAAGGAAAGGGAAATTCTAAAATCTTAAATCCAACATCACGGCAATTCACAGCAACACGAATTGAGACAGTCTGACAAAGACAAAACTAATAAACAAAAATGAACAAGAACGCCACAAACTAAAGCACTAGCAGTGTGAACCCTATAAAACTGAGGTATAATCAGGTGCTCCGGAAGGGCAAGCATGATCTGCTCCACGCGTTGCACCCGTAACACTGCCAGTGAAAAGTCCGGTTTTGTCACAGTCGATGTTAGTCAGTCCGGTAACAAACTCTGGATCTACCCAAAAATATCTGTTCTCATTTGTGAAACAGAAACATTGTAATGGTCTCTCAAATCGTGGTGACGACCGTAAAACTTCTGTAGTGACAATTGCAACAGGGACTGAACATACCCTTGATGTATACGTTTTTGAGACAGTAATTTCGCTTTGTTGACAAAATCGCTGTACAAACTACATGCATGGCAAAAGCGAATGAGTTGTGAAATGTACACGCCATATGCCGGAGAAGTGGGAATATTACTGCTCAAAAACAAGAAGTTCACTATTGGAAAGTGGAAATCACCACGCTTGTCGTAAAGTTTTGTTTTCAGACGTCCAGAGTTGTCAATGTAGAGGTATAGTTCCAGGTATGATGCTGATAATGGTGTATCAGTGGTCTCTTTAATTTCGAGTTCATTTGGGTATATAAGATGAAGGTTATCCTTAAATTGAGGATTGTTTAATGAAAGAACATCATCTATATAACGGAAACTGAAATTAAAGGATTTGGCTTGCTTATTGTCTTTTTTCTGAACTAGCCCTTGTATGAACCTGGCTTCATACGAATAAAGAAACAAATCTGCTAAAAGTGGCGCACAATTAGTCCCCATAGGTATCCCTATTGTCTGCTGGAAAACTTGTCCTGTTGCAGTGGTTGATTCACTTGAAGATAGATTTTGAGTTTTTGAGAATCCACATCTGATTTACTCCTCTTGTTGAGTATACTTTATCACTATATATCTTGAGGCCATCTTTGACTGCAGTAAGTAATGAAGTGAGGAACTTAGAAAGGGGTTTTGTTGTGCATTTGGCGAACCCAGCAATGTATCTCTGTTTGTAAGGACATTTACGTAATTTGGGTACCCAGTAGATACAAGGCAGGTTGTTGTTCTCTTCACTCAAACTGATACCAAAGGAAGACAATACTGATTTGTGATCGTTTAGTATGTCCTCCCTTGGTATGGTGGAGAGTTTGTATGTGGGTGTTGCCAAATGCATTGTCAATGCCCTTCTCCTTCATACAGAGATATTCATAACATGATACCATAACGCAATCATTGTTTTTGCACTAGATGAAATTATAATCGGACACGAAGATTTATTATATACTATTTTGAAAAATTAAATTTTCATCAAAATATTTCAGGTATTAAACTTTTTTTGTTACCACAGCCAGAACAACAACATAAAAATACAGCCGAATTATGAATCAATTTGTTCTTTTATTCCGCCTTTGGTCCTCGATAAGATTGCTAACGAATTCTTTTCACAACGTTTTGCTAACAATAAAATTTACTTATTCGCCCAAAGAATCACTACAAAGCTACTACAATATGGTTCACATCAATTCGACTCTTTATGGTTTTTCTGAACTTTTGCACTTACTCTTAATATAAGCCTGTCCATGAAATCTACAAGTTGGTATTAACTCATGCATGTTCCATGATTAAGGAAAATAAAGACATATTTGGGATTTACGTAGGCACCACCAAATATAAAAAAAAATGTTTGATACAGGGAATGTACCTTATGATATACACGTATAGTGAACTCATTTCGTTTGTAAAGTGTTACCTATCAGTATCATATATATTTTCCATTTTCAAGGCCAGTGGGTAGTGTGAATCATTTGTTTTCGTATTATTATTAAATAGTTTCATGATGTACGGTTCCGTATGACAAATCTTAAAAGATTTTAAAATTGGTCATTTTAATGTAAATCTAGAATATTTTTTTTTTCATATCATTTACTTTGCTGTTTAAATGTTCAATTTCCTTTCTGTCCGTTATAGAGCTCAAGTTATTGTTATCATTGTCATTATTTTTATTATTATTATCATCATTGATAAAGCACTACTTTATCGTTCGAAAAATGTAATTCAATTTTTAAAACAAACAAGATATCGCATACAAGAACAAGCTGAAGGGGATAAAACTGGCACATGCGCGTTTACAATTCTTAAATAAAAAAATAAATAGATAAAAAATATTCCCGTGTCTAGTGCATAACAAAAGACCGAAGTAACTGTGAATTTGGTTTCTGTAAATGGCAATTTCGACAATTTTTATCTCTTCAGTGCAGATCAAATCAAAACATTTGGAAATCCGTCAACCGATATATGTTTGAAAGCTGCATGATAGAGAACAAATCCCAAAAGGATCTAAATAGAAAATTCAAAAATTAATCAACGTAAGAGCAATGCAAGATGGAGATACTCCTAAATTTTAAGAACAATTTTCTTAATTTTATATATTGCAAGTTTCAAAATAAAACCGATTTTCGGGCCAGCACCGAGAAACTAGCTACTGGGTTGGTGAATATCTTTGGGGACTAACAGTCCACCAGAAGAGGTATGGGCCAAGTGATTGATAACAGAATACCGAAGTAAATGCGAATTGTCCATTTCGCCAATTTATGTGTCTTCAGTGCAGATCTATACAAGACGAAGATACCCTTAGTTTGAAGCAATTTGTACCTATATTTAGAAATTAAAAGTTTCCAAACTAGGATTCCTTTACATAGGAAATTAAAATTCATATTAATAGATATAATCTTTCAGTCAAGTGATTATAGAAAATGATATTTTATTTTATTTTTTTTTTTTTTCGTAGATAAAAATATGGGAGTTTTACAAAATTGCCATTTTTGACAATATTTTCATTTTAGTGATAAAAGTTTAAGTAGGTGAGAATGGAACCGTCAGTCCAAAACGAAAAATCCAAGGACAATGGCAACAGCGGAAAAAAACTTGAATTTTCTAAACATTTAAAATATTTTTTTTAATTCCTCTGTGATGGAACGTAATGGAACCGTCAGTCCAAAACGAAAAATCAAAGGCAACAGCGGAAAAAAACTTGAATTTGCTAAACATTTAAAATATTTTTTTAATTCCTCTGTGACTTTATTCCTCTTAATTTGGACATCAAAATAATAGTTTTTGTATTTTTTACAGAATTTACACCAACATACCGCAATGCAATCAGTCACCACCATTCATTAATTGGATGTGTCATTATTTTATTTTTTCCTTTACGCTTCTTTCCTTATTCTATTCTTGAAATACGGTAGTGTGTAGTTATTAATTAGAGAATAGGATCAAATAAAGGGATGTGGAACAAATATACATAGGAAACAATCTTTAGATTCAGCGAGTGGAACAATGCTTTTGTTTTTCATCTTGAAGTGACCAAGAGACATTCGACGATGAGCAAATATTCATACCTCAAGTTCAAAGTGGCACCAGTGTGCGCAGGATTTACTTGCTAGATGTCGAAAAACGCTAAATCTATTGCCGTTTTTATTTATGGACGTGAAATCTTCACAAGTCTTAGAAGTCTTAGAAATAATTCATCCGTAACAAATGAATCAATAGGCAATACACTATATAAATGATCAGATTGATTCTAATAAAACTTGGCAAATAAAATCTGATAATGTGAATATTATTAACAGAATGATACTCTGATATTTTCCAAATTAATACTGAAACCAGCATAAAAAACATTTATTTAAATCTAAATTTTGATGTAAAGAAAATAAAGAAGTAAAAATGTTAAATTTTTGATATTGCATTTTGCTATGCTCGTTTTATAGGATATTATTAACAGGGGATTGTTTATACTCTAACTGAAAACAATATTACTTTTGCGAAGCGTCTGAAGCTGGCATGTCAGTTAATTGCTGGTAGTCTTTTTTGATTTCATGTTTATTTATGTCCGTATATTTCTTTCAGTTTCATTTTCACAAATAACAAAATACCAAGGTTACTGTGAATTTCAGTTCTGCATATGCGCACTTCGACAACATATGTCTCATCAGTGCAGATAAAATCATAACAATTGGAAATCCTTGGACCGAAATATGTGTTAAAGCTGATGTAGAACAAATAACCATTAGGATCTAAATAAGAAAGCAAAAAATCAGCTAAGGACAGAGCTATGCAAATCCTTAGATTTAACAAAATTTTCTTAAATTCGGATATTGTTAATTTTAAAATAAAACCGGGTTTCGGGCCAGCACCTAAGTACTGGCTACTGGGTTGGTGAATACCCCCGGGTTCTAACAGTTCACCAGCAGTGGCATCGACCCAGTTGTAACAAATAACAAAATACCGACGTTACAGTGAATTTAGGTTCTGCATATGCGCGTTTCGACAACTTAAGTCTCATCAGTGCAGATAAAATCAAAACAATTTGAAATCCTTGAACCGAAATATGTTTTAAATCTAATAGAGAACATATAACCAAAAGGATCTAAATAGGAAAGCCAAAATCAGCCAAGGACAGAGCTATGCAAGAGAGAGATACTCCTTAGGTTTTAACAAAAATTTCTTAAATTCACAATTGACTCAGTCCTGTTGCTAACTGAATTTTACTGTTGGAACTATTGTTTTTCTTTTTATTTATCACTTTAGCTAAGGAGAAGGTTTGGGCCCATTAAAACTAGTTTAACCATGTCGCAGCCGGTTTGCGCCTGTCCTAAGTCAGAAAATTTATTAAGCCTTTATGTGCCTTGTCTATTTTCTACTTAATGTCTATATAGAAGTCCATGATGATTTTGATTTTGCTTACTCTTTATTTAGGGGCCGAATCCGACCTGCAGTTGGGTGTGGGGTTTCCAAAAGGCAAAAAGACAAAGCAGGTATAAAACCACCGGAAAAATTATCAACCGCATTGATCCTGACTTGGTACAGACATTTCAAAAGAAATGTCTGGTTAACCGGTTTAATGGCATGCCAAACCTTCCCTGGTGTCAGTTAGCATCTCAACAACAACTGCTATTGAAAGAAAAGGAAATGTTTATCCAAGTAACAGTTCGGACCAGGAGTTCATTTTTTCTATGAAAAATAGAATAAAAAGGATAACAGGAAATCCCTAAAATGGTCGAAAATAATATTCACTGAATTTTTTTATAGCAAATTTATATTGACCTTAAAGGCCTGGAGTTTTTTAACGCAAACTACACTTTATTAGCTCCAATGAGCCAGAAATTGCCAATAAAGAACAAACTTCGTTTGGGAGACCTAATTACACGTATATACAAACACACTATTTTTTATTATTGAATTGCATGTTCTGAATATCTGGAAAAAAAACACCCAAAACCGGATAAACAATATCAACTTCATTGGTAATGTTATTCTTAGCCAGACACTGGTACTTGAAACTAAGATGTTTCTGTGTGAAAAATTGATCATCATTACGTAATTGTCTCACTCTGTATTTGTATGTGAAAGTATCACGTGATCAACATAAATGGTCATTATATATATAGAATTAGTTTTGAAAGCATCCGGATTCCACACCTCGAGTTTCATTGGAAGTAAATTGATACCAGTGACAGGAGAGGGTAGTACGATCTATTTTTGGTATACAATGACAACATCTGGTTGATTATACCGTATATATAGGCAGAGATGATGCTACTATACATAATTATTCTCAGCTGGATAATAATATCATCCAACATAAATTATGTTTCGTTTCAATGAGAAAGCAGTTATTGTTTGTTTTGCTGATAGTTGTTTGACAATTTCCAGCCAAGAGAACAAACCACTTGGTATGACAAATGTTTTATACTATATATTTTTTTTCTAAAATATTTTTGGAAAATGTAAAATATATAGTTTAGAAGTATGCACATGTAATTACAACAAAATTAAGACAAACAACGTCGTCAAAAACGGTTTAAAGAAGTGAAATTATTAACACACCGAAGGTATTTGCCAACAAATTATATATGTAGATATTGAACATGAAATAATTTGTAGCTTAGTATAAGTTTAAACGCATTATATTTAATGTTTTCAGTGTCAATTGAATTGCGTGATTTATTGAAAGTGGCGACAGAAGGGGATAAATTAACAGTCTATCATGTGTCTAGGATGAAAGAAAAGACGCTAAAATTAAAGACTGTTGCAATATACGGGAAAGAATACGATCTCAATAAACTTTGTGTTGATATTCAAAACAAACTAAAAGGTATGTCGAAATTCATTATTTTTAAAATCTTTTTATGTTTAACCGTTTATTTCCATTAACATTAAGAATTTAAGTAACAACCAATTAAAAAGTCATACAGAAATGCCAGTCCGTCTAAGACCCAGGCAGATAGCATAGAAGTGTTGGCATATGATTAAGAACGCAATTTTTGATCATGGAATTAATAAAATTAAGCCTAAAAACATTGTTTTGCTTTTTGAAATATGATTATTAGAAATTTGATACAAGAGTATTTTTTTGGGGGGGGGGAATTTCCTGCCAAGTTTTTTTTTTCAATATAGAGCTTTGTACTTGACATATAGATAAATGTGAAAACTTTCCAGGATTTGTATGAGGGACAAAATTCCGGCATTCCGAAAATTTAAATTTTTGATGTGCCGCTTCCTGCCTGACCCTTACATATATTAGTATTATAAAGCTCTCGCTATTTTAGCTGAAAAGCTAGACGTGTGTACGTTTTTTTTTCGTCTTTCAGGGAGACCGAAACGCCTTCTTGTCTTCATAAATCCTGTTAGTGGCAAAAAGAAGGGGATTAAGATATATGAGAGATATGCGGTGCCATTATTCAAATTATGTGGTATTAGAACTGATGTAATTGGTAAGTTTGAAGAATTAGTTAAAATAAAGTCGCTTAGAGCATATTCCTTCATTGATTATACATTTTCTCCACATTAATATTGCATGAATTCTTCTTGAAGATAGAATAAAGAATTAAAAAAAATGCCTTTCTTCGAATAATCAAACAAAAACTCTCCATTGGAACAATACAAATTGTCGTTATCACCTATTACGTAAAGAATGCTAGTTAGAAGTTAGTATTTGTATTAGTGTTTCACCCTGTATCAAATGAATGTATATACTCCGGATTTTAATCTACATGTACATCGATTTTATTGTAGTTACTTGTAAGAAGAAGGAACCTTTGGATATACTAAGGAATTATGATATTTCTCAAATTGATGGGTACGTTTACATTTACAACATACTTAACAGTTACCCTTTTAGTAATATTATATATTTTTGTAAACAGAAAAACAAATGTTTTTGCAGAAATTTACGGAAGATAGCAAAATTTTTCGTTTTCGACATTAGAATTTTCAATACTGTTAATAGGAATTATAAAAACATAAGTAGTAATACACTCATTGAAATCATAAACGTTTATTTTTTGTTTGAAATATTTTTAGTATCATGTTAAACATTTTTATATCGTTTGGCCTTATGGTGACTTCAAGATGAAGAACAACATTAAAAGCGTTGTTCCATTGCTAGGTTTTCCCCTGTATTTGTAGGGACTCATTTGCATTTACGCCATATTCCTTCATAAATTCTTTTGTATGAAATATTTTTTTGTAACATTATTATATATATTTATCTTTTCAGGATTGTCACAGTAGGAGGTGATGGTTTATATTGTGAATGTATGAATGGCCTTGTTACAAGAGTTCAGCAAGATAAAAACTTCAAAAACTATGATTCGAAAATTGTGGCAACGTCTATACCTATCGGAATAATTCCAGCAGGTTAGTATTTTGAAGTTTAAATGAACTTGAAACTTGGAACTAAAACAGAAATTTGAAATTTAAGCATATATATAATAAATAACATTCAAGCAAATACATTATACGGAATAAATTGTGACATGGTAAACAGCAAAATCTGTATTTACATTAATCAAATACGTGCTGTTGCATTCACTGAATAATTTTTTACATAGGTTCTGGAGATGCTATTGTTCAATACCTTCATGGAACAAAATGTGCCCATACTGCAGTTCTACACATTCTCTTAGGTAACCACGTCCACTCAAATATTGCTAGTATACATGAAGGAGGAAAACTGCTGTCTTACTCAGCACTGGTACTTGGGTTCGGACTGTTTGGTGATATGATGTATGATTGTGAAAAGTTTCGTTGGATGGGACCTTCTAGATATAATGGTAAATATGAAATTATTCTAATAATTCATAAAAGCCATATTATTCTCAAGTGGAACAATGATTAAGTAGGGAGTTAATTTCACATTTCTGCTTATTTGTTTTTTAAGCTAAATATTCTTTACTGTTATATTTGCAGCGTGAGTTTAATTTTAATAATTATTTATTTTAGTTATTCCAATAAAATCATTGCTTAGGAGGAGACAGTTTGATGTTGAAGTGGAATATTATTCCTCAAAAAACACTACAACCAAGCTTACACGTGTAATAGGACGTCAGATATCACTGCCTAATGGTTTTATGTCATCAACACGGGTTTCACGGAAACAAAGAATCAGATCAACTTCTGACTTGTCTAAGGATGTGGAAACTGAGGGTAGGTCTTGGTACCTTTAACATTATAAATTGAATTATTGTATATTCAATTTAGAATAACGAGTACAGTAAAGTATTAAGAGTTCTGCAATTCACAAATGGATCATCACTGATTATATCGTAGTACTATATTCGGATAAAAGTTTGCAATAACACAAGAAATGTGCAGTATTTAATGTAATATGAATAAGCTAACAGGAAACACTTAGTAAATTTGTAAGCAAGATTTTATATTTCTTTTTCTAAGTTCATTAAAATGAGTCCATTAAAGTAAGATCCGCTAATGAGTTATAGGGACAATTTTTTTTGTTTCTTTTACTTTTGTTTAACAATGTTCATAGAATACCGAATGATCAAATAAATTACAGAAAAATGAAATTCCGGTACTATGGCTTAAAAGACACGAACAAAATACAACTTAAAAACTAAGACACTCACATGTATAAGTGTGAACTGCCGATTGATATCTTTTCCCACTAGTTTACTTTAACGATGAAAAAAGTCCAATTTTGAATAGATAAACATACTTTAATCCAACCAAGATTGGTTTCATGCGTTTTTAGTTATAAATTAACTTTTTATGCATAGGATAAAAAGAACATGTTGAATGCTGACAGAATGCATTATTTACATAATACACTTCATTTAAATATTGTTGAATGCTTACAGAATGTATTAAAGTAAAGGACCGAGTATATGGCGTAGACACACATCCTATTTCTTTGAAAGAAAAAGCTGGACATATGACACCACATTTTGGACAAGATTCGCTAATGGTTTACACAACACATAAATGTACACTGACAGACCATATTTCACAGCTAACAAAAGTAAAGAAAGAACAAACAGACTGTGTAAGTGCCATATCCTACTTTTGTAAAGATATAAAAAATATGTTTATAGAGTGATAAATTTAGATACATTTATTTGATATTTCTGGATGAAAAAACCATAATTCTTTATTTCTTATGAGAAACTTCGGTATTTTGTTATTTATAAAATATTGATAAAAGTAAACCATTTTCCTCGATGATAATGTGTTGGTATAAAGGTGAGCTGCAAAGATTCCGTATACAAACAGTATATACATTTTCCTCGATTATCTATTTCTCCTGTATCCAAATAAGAAATGTTAAATACAATGTTTTATTACAGAGGAACAATGATTTGGGAAAAGATGAGTTGCTATAATTAGCAAACATTGTTATTTACATAATAGCAATCGTAAACAAAATCATAAACAAATAATTTGCAAATATATGATTTTATTTGATTGATGCAAAGCCGACATTGCATTAAACTTTTATACATTTGTTATGCTTTCAGTACGACTACAAATTTGTAAATAAATATGAAGTAACAGGCTACAAAGTTAAATTACTCAATACCACAAAGGCGACATCTGGTGATGAAAAACTGCTCAAGAGGGATTACTACATAAATTGTGATGGTGAAGTTCTTAGGCTAAATGAAAAATCATTCGACGTGAAATTACATAGAAAGGCAGTGGCATTCTTTGGAGATGTAGCAAACTGATTAATTCATTTGAAATTATTTGTCAGACATCATATGCTTTTAAGCATATAGGAACGGATGTTTCGACTGTCGCTTACAGAACACAGAATGTGCATTTCCTTACATGTGCCTTCAAAAGGTTAGAACAACAAGAACTTACAGAACAATGACAATCCAATGCATGAAGTAGAAGTTTCAGCTTAATGTTATTGCAAGGCCTCTGTAATGAAATTAATGTCGAGGACAGGGATTAAATGAAATAAAAGAAGAAAGTTATTTATATATCATTCACTTATTTCATCATGGGATTTGAAAAGATTACAATTTTCTTTGACCCCACTCTACTTTTTTAAGATTTTGTTTTTTATTATCTCAAAACAATGTTTATCGTATACCGAAATGTTGTCTTTTGACTTGAAATGCCAACCTGTTAACGGATCAGGATAACATTATGAAGAACAGATTAAAGTAAATGGTGAATGAAAGGATATAGAGTAAACTCACATGAGACAAAGTCTCTACAACAGCATGGTAAAAACAAGCAAAGGAACAACGCTTTTATTGTTGTTCTTCATCTTGAAGTCACCATGAGGCCTTTAACAATGAGCTTTGCTCATACCTCATAAACACCTAAAATGGCCGAAAATTACAATCTGAACGGAACTGCACTGGGAAAACACGTGAAGGACGAAAGACAAACGTAAATCACGAATTCGGGAGAGCCGGATCACCTACTGACACTGACAAAAGCTATCGGTAGGGTAAAGCCGGTTTATGAATACCCACCCCCTTTTTCTATCCTGTTTCCCTGTAGTATATACAATAAAACACAATACATGCAGACTGCTAACTCTTAGACCACTTTCTTGTCTATGTCTATGGACAATATCATGCACATTCAGTACTTACAACCTCAACTATATTAATGATGTACTTTCTCTTAATGAAACAAAATGAAAGAATATTTCTTTCGGACCTATACAAAGTAATCTTGACAATGAAGAAACTACCAATGCATGGCAAGCGCGAACCACAAAAAATAGAAAAACTCAATTTAAGTTACTAAGACTAAGTTAAATTCAAAACATAACAAAACAGCTATATTTACTTAACAATTGATTGAAGATCAAGTTCGGGGACATATTTTTGCAGAACATTCCGTAATAAATCATCCGAGTCCTATCAGATTGGCCCCGAAAATTGAAAATTTGAAGCGTGAGACCTTTAAAATTTCTTATAAAAATGACTGAAAACGTCGATTTCTCCCACATCGTTGCCAAAATTTACCCACAAAGTCATTACAAAATCAAGTCACGGGGGCAGAAATTAATACTTCGAATCTAAAACAAAATGCGACAATAAACCTTATTCGTGTAGTTTGATAACTCGATGTTCCCACGGAAGGTAAATAAGCATTAATTTCAAAGCATACCAAGTCATAAAACTAGACTTTTCACTTTAAATTCAAGACTGGCGTTTTGTTTTGAATTTGAAAACGTCATATGGAAATGTCAAGGTGAGATTATAAAAGAAATCAGTAACGGTAAAACCAAAACAATCCGTGTAAAGCTATACAGGCAGCTGAGCGAGTTCAGTGGTTGTTGAGGAAGCCATCTTGGATATTATTATACGTATTCATGAAAAAACCGACCTTCATATCTGGATATGTACTGTCACAAAAGCTGCTTTGTCAGGGATTTGTTCAACCTATGTTAATTTCATTCCTCAAGAAATTCTATGGCTGTCACCATAACATCGTTGATAGATATGACGTGTCTATCGCAAATGCAGCAGACATCTTCCCGGATTTGACTGCCGATTTTGACATTTTCCTAGATTGACTCACTTACACTGTTATGGGTGCTGTTAACAGAGCAGGACATGCTACCCTTCCGGACCACCTGATGCCACTCCCAGATTCACAGTTCACAGTTCACACTGTGAGTGCCTTGGTTTTGAGTGTAGTGATTTTTATTTCTGTGCATTCTTTTCTGGGTCCTCGTTTTGACCATATCTTTGAACTTCGATTTTTGTAAAAACCTCTCCTTTGTTCCTTCGGTTTTCTACTGCCGTTTTTTCAGAGTTGTTTTGTGCTTTTATCTTTACCAAACCCTTGTTAGTTCGGATTTTCGTAGAATGCTAATTAGATTTAGTACACAAAGACATCTATTATGATTTGACCGTTATTCGATATTTTTTTAATTTTTGGATTATCTAAATAAATTTACCAATGGAATACCGAAGAAAGAAATGTCAAGAGATTGAATGATCCAGATGATCTCGTTTAATTTTTAGATGATTACCAACAGTACAGAAATTCAGGATGAATAATGCATGTTAAATAGTCGGGAGACGTATTAAAAGAAATTCAGATTTTTCATATCATTTATCAAAAAAGTCACTTCTTATTTTTTGTGACTCCAATTTATCTTCTATCTGATAAAACTGTCAGGAGAAATAAATATATAGTGTAGGCGCTGTTAAGATTTAAAAAAGAGAAAATTTTTCGAGTAATTTGGTTTTATTTTGCGGTTTGAAAGTTCTTAATATGCACTGCATTTGTATTTTGTTGTTGTACCCTACAAAATATTCTTTTTCTTTCTCCTTTTACTTGAAAACATTTTTTTTTGTCTGATGATTTTGTTTCTAAAAATATGAAACATTTTTAACATTTGACGGAATTGTTATTTGACCGTTCATACTAGCTTAAGTTTTAGAATGATAAACGAATGTGGCCATGGAAGTTTACAATTTTTTGCACTTTAACCTTTTAAATTCCCGCTATTGACAAATCTGATCTTTATTTTTTTATTACCAAAAGAAATGAAAGGAGATAACTTACAGCAAATTACTTCATGCATTACGATTGAATCCTAAATTCCACATTTTAAAAGTTCCTGACTACATCTCTTCTACTAAAATCTTCTATCATGCCACAACAAATTTACGATTTATAGTATATTGAAATTTCTATGCTTCACGTTCTAACAATGTCTAATTTTCTCCGAGAAAAGTTTAAAATCTGCATTTCGTGCAAGTACAGTGTACCAGCAATTAAACGGGGAAACTTTCTCTCGTTCAATTAATTTTTATGGGCATACAACCTACATGAAAAGGGGAAAATACGAATAAAAACTTGTTTCGTACAAAAATCGGGAACAAAACAAAGACAAGCACAAAAATTTCAAGACGCTTGGATGTGCTACAAATAAAGTACAGGAACAAATAAAATGTATTACTCTCATATAGAAATACAATCCCTTCCCCACAATAAAAGTTGAACAAACGAACAATGTCTCATCATGTAGAAATATTAACAGGAAAACCATATTTTCCGCGATTGAACCTTATTCTTTTTTTAAGATCCTTTACCTTAGTCAAACTTCACCTTTTAAGTGGATTATGGTTGATAAAATAAGGACACCGATATACTCAACATTAGAGCTTGGGATATCTTCAAATACGAATTGACAGTATTCAGAGATATCAGTTATTTAAGGAAATAATATCAAAGTAACTGTAAATTTGATTTCTTCAGTTGGTCATTTCGACAACCTATGTCCCTTCGTCGCAGATCACATCAAAACATAGTAAATAAGTAATAGGACCTAAAAGAAACACCAAAACTAACTAAGGACAGAAATGTGGACGTTGGAAATACTTCTTAGTCTTAACCCACAAGGTATAAAAAATTTCCAAAAAGTTCCATTTAATTGAGAAGCATACAGACAATTAAACACTCTTAACCATGTATAATGCATTTAAAATGCAGTTTAATATAAAATATGTTTGCTTGTATGTTATAACATGTTTATCTGTAATCAAATATGTGTCAATCATAAATTTAAATGGCTGTAATTGATATACTTTACCAAAAATCCATACACACTTTTCATCTTATCTGCTTATCCGTTTAACAACCACAATTACCACAATTATGCTTTTGTTTGACTCATGTCTTAATGTCAAGAACATGTCAAGTAATGTGATATTATATCAGGTACCCGGTTTTGTGTCCACATCTAATACCCCGTTCACACGACCACTTTAATTTCGAATTCAATTCGGAATAGGTCCTTAATACGCTTTGCGTTCACACGTAATTAGCATTAATTCCGAAGTAGTCAATCCGAAGTCACTCCCTCGTAAGGAGGTAGTTTGGCATCCGAATTGACGCCAATTCCGAATTAAATCTCCCGTGTGAACGCAATATCAGTTACCGTTTATTTTTAATCCCTCCCATCATGCAATTCTTACTTCAGAATTAGTTTAAAACACATATCCAGACAAGCGTGTGAACGCAATCTGACTTGAATTCCGAAGTGACTTAATTCGTAATTATTCAAATCGGAATTGAATCCGACGTTCGTGTGAACACGGTATAAGTCTATCATAAGGAGAAAGTCATGCGAGAATTAAAGGATATTTCAAGTAGCATTTTATACAGGGGCTATTCACACTTTATAGCTAGCACTGTCAGAACTGATCAGAGCTTTGTCAGAAACATTCCGTTCATTACGGGACCTTCGAGATAGGAACGCTCGTGTAATTGAAGGCGGAAACGGTCGCCTCGGATACCTTTAAGAAGGAAAACTTGAGTTCTAAACCCATTGAAATAAATACATATCACATAAAAAACAAGCTATTTATGAAATTGAAGTGCATTTATAATTTTTCCTATATGACAATTTTTTAACTAAATTTTAATTGAAAAAAAATAACCTGGAGTGCCACAAATCGATTCAATATAAATCACCGTTAGCTCAACAGTGTTCATTAACTAGTGATTCCCTCTCAATGTCTTGATGTTTTGATTTTTTACGTATAAAAATAGATCTGTTACCGGAGCGAACAGGATTTAAAAGTCCCGTATTGGTGTTGCTGTCTGACTGTTTTGCACGCCATAAAACCGATTTAACACTGCTTTGTCTTTTCGCTTCTTGGACTTTGGCTCTTGACAATTATATTACCCCTACTTCTTGCCAAGTTGTACCGAAAGAAACCCTGTATATATATGTTTATAAATTTCCCCTTAACTTCAAATGTTAATTAAAAGACTATTTGTACAACATGGCCATAAATAATTTGTTTCAAGTCCCATCACATTTTTTTTCGAGCATCTGGTGACAATTATTATGCAAAAATGTTAACCAGTCACCTTGACGTACAGTTGGGTGCAGTCATTACCTCTCACAAAGTTAACTTAGAACTGTTCTAATGACTGCTCTAAGTTAACTCAGAACTGTTCTAGAACAGTTCTAGAGCTGCTCTAGAAAAGTGTTTTAAAAGCAGTCACTGTCAAGAACTGTTTCAAAACCAGTCATAGATTAGAACTGTTCTAAAAGCAGTCATCGAGTAGAACTGTTCAAAAAACGGTCATAACCTGTTCTAAAAGCGGTCATGGTCTTCCGTATGACTGATTTTAGAACTGTTCTAAGTTAACTTAGAAAATGACCGTTTTTATGACCACTTTTAGAACTGCTCTGTCTTATGACCACTTTTAGAACTGCTCTATTTTATGACTGCTTTTAGAACTGTTCTAAGTTAACTTAGAAAATGACCGTTTTATGACCGTTTCTAGACTGTTCTACGTCTGCTCCAAGTTAACTTCAAGTTAACTGAGAATGTTAACTTGGAGTTAACTTGGATGAGAGGTTATGACTGCACCCATTTGTTGTTGTTTAGTCACTGATACATTATATACCGGCATTTGACTTGCTTAAGTATTTACAAATTCATGTAACTTAAGTTTCTCTGCAACTTTCTTAAGCGATTTAAAAATAATGCTAGTCAGTTTTTTATCAACATCTCTCTCAGCAGTATTTTTTTAATTATTCGAAAGCTAAAGTACAAAATTCATATAAACAATTGAGGACGAAATATTTGAAATAGCTACAAAACTCTGAGGCTTATACTAGATTCTGTATGCATAAGTAAAAAAAATTGAAAAATGAAAACCAGCGATGTAAAATAGCTATCGGTAAAAGTATATTTGCTTCAAAGAATTATGATTGCGTGCATTCAACTGATCTTGCAAAAAGATTTTTACAAATAGATCAGTCAGCAAAACTGGAAAATACAAAATGCATTATTAAACAAAGTATTAAACTCGAAAAAGGAAAGGAAATTAAAATATGCATTTTATTTATAAGAAGATGAAAGTCATTAACCCTAGAAATATTCTTCTGGCTAGACAAGCTTACTCTGATAAGATTTATTGAATGACTGTGACTTTTTCTAACTTGGTGTTCTTATAAATACGATTATGATAACTTTATTTTTGTTAATTTTCATTTTTTAGTAAAGATATCAACTTCCTATGAATTTTTTAATATCTAAATTTACAGAAATTTTTAACCACAGTCTTTAGGTTTTTTATTTTTGGAACAATAAATTATAACTTAATTTCACATAATTAATTTTATCTAAGTAAATAAAATATATACAGAAAAAACAATAGATTTTTGTGGTTTACCAACGATGGATCCGTTGCTGCAACCATAGTCTACACTTAATCATTATTTATACTTAATATTTTTTATTTCTATAGTTAACACTATTAATTTGTCTTAGTTTATTTAACTGTAAGATGTTTAACCTTCAAACTTGTATGTAAAAATATTTAACATTCTGTGTATACTGCTAATTGTAAAGATAGTTTTAAAATTTACCTGTGTGAAAGGAAAAAAATGACATTCTATGTACATTTTCCAAGTATTGTTGATATATGTTATCATCAAACACAGCATCTTGTTTAAGACACTGAGGAAAGTCATTTGTTGACTGAAAATTTTGTCACTTTATGATTAACATCTATATATTTTATAGATATCGTTGCACAATCTTCTAGACTTTTGTATAATTGAAATTATTTAAAATCTAAATTCATCAAAGTATATTGTGATACTGTTATTTAAAATGTAAACGCTAATAGAAATTATCAATTAGATATTTACTATGCAATAAATAAAATAAATAAAAATAAAATACATTTTATAAATTAATCATGTAACATTTACGGTATTATGTCATTTGTATTTAACTTTTCAATATTATCGAATTGCAAAATTATAACTTTGCAATTATAAGTATAAGTGTTCATTTGCTTAAAATGTCACTTTTGAGTTCTTTTTGTGCCTTTTATTATGATTCTAGAATATTTGAATTACAAACTATTAAAGATCAATTTCTTATATGTACATTTTTTAATCCAGTAAAAAATGGATAAATTTCGTTATAAAAAAGAAATACTCCAATCAAGATGTAATAGTGTAGCGCTTGCCGTTGTAAGTATATATAGTAGGATTCGCTGCTCTTATGATTTGATATCAAGCGAACCTTGCAACAAATTTTTCAAAACGTGTTGTTAAGGTCATGTGAACAAACGTATTAATTAACTACGCAATTGTTCGTTGGTGTCCTCCGTAGCTCAGTGATGAAACACGAAAGTACCCGATATTCACTATTGGAATTATCCAGGAGCGTTTGTACAATTTAGCTCAAGTTTACTCCTTTGTTTTAGTGAATCATCAGTGGTTGCCATATATTCGGTGTCATCTTACAATTTAATGTCAGATGTGCCTTTTTTAAAATTTATAACTTAATTATAATAAGCATCACGAAAATGTCAAAACTTAATCGGATATATGAAGGTACTTTTTGTTCAAAGGACAATAAACTTATATGATACTCAGTATGGTACTTATCGGTGTCAAATTTATAATGTACATTACATGTGGGAAGTTTGATTCATAGATATGTTTGGTGTTGCTATTACATAGATACATATACATACTTTTTGATTCCTATTGACATCTAACAAAAAAGTGTTTAACATGTAAACAATTTCCCATCATCTAAATTATAAAAAAATATTGTGTATCCACGTTCTTTTTTGTTTGTGTGTGTGTGTGAGAGTGTGTGTGATATTTCATTATAATAATTCGTGTTCAGGTATTGCTTGTCTCATATCCCTTTTTCAATATGCTGATATTTATTCTGTAGAATATTAGCTCATTCAACATTCAACTATTGCATGGTCCGTACCGGTTTGCTTGGATGGTGGATTGCCGTTTATGCATGAAAAATAAAATACAACTGTATTGTATGACACTTTTTTAGGGGTATCATGAATAATATTATATTTAGACAATTAATTAGTCAACAAAAATTTATAAAATAAAAGAAAATAATAAAACGCGTATTAAGGCAACTGACACTAAAAAATGTAAGCGCTTAATGATAAATTAATGTCAGGTGAGAGTCATCGCATGAAATTATATATTCTTATTGGATATAGTATAGTGTCTCTCTGGATGGTATATATAACCTAAAAGCAGTAATGATAAACCTTTTCCCTATTAATGGATTTAGCCACTATTTGAGCTTATGTTTTTTCTTTATTATGTTGTGTACATTAGTGTTACATCTGAATTGACATTTTTTTTGAATTTATGAATGAAACACCGGCAGTAGAATACCGACGGAACAAAGGAATGAAATTTACAAAAATCGAAGCCCAAAGACATGACCAAAACGAGAACATAGATTTCAGAATTTCCCCTTTTCATCTTCTTGCTATGGTAGTTGTTTGTAAATATTTTGACTGTGAGCAACCTATCGTTCCTCCATATCTCTAAATTCCTCTTTATTTGAGTAGAGAACATATTGCCTGAATAATTGGCATTTTTAATTACTGCAAATACAAGTCCTTTATTATTTTAAACTAATTTATAATGACCGATGAGCATTTCGGTAGAGAAATGTTTTTTGTCGATAAAGGATATACTAGTAATAACCTCATTATAAATTCCTACCGTTCAGAGGAGTTTATAATGAGGTTATTATAACACTTAATATATGGTTCGATTAGTGAAAATCTCTTAACCCTGTGTCACTAATCTACACACAAACTGTTAATACTGCCATCACACATTGACAAATACCAGACTATCATCAGTAATTTTTACATTGCCGATAAAAAAGTAACAGGTGATTCTAATGAAATGCCATTCATTAACACAATTTATTATAAAAACGTAACTAAATTTTAAAAATCAGAATTTTTTTAAACAGTTGTTGAGTATTGTTAAATAATGACTTTTGATTCAGACAGGCATGTTTCCTGCTTCAATTTTCGAAACTTGTGTATTTTTGTTAATTATTTGATTTACTGTTCCAATGTTGCTATAAAATATTTCTAAAAGAATTTCATCGAAAATATTTACTTGATTAACATGGTGAACTATTGTCTTCTCTCTCATGTAATTTTTCTGAGTTTTGATAAAATCCTTAATGAATTTTAAATTGATTTGACAATATTTAGTTTTTAAATTTTTTTTTTAAATTCATTTAATGTAATACAATTTTATTATCAAGACTGTACTGTCCTATTTCTATGATGCATTTAATTTTAATCCATTTCCTAAACAGTTTTGAAAAGTTAAGACAGTAAATTTTATGTTATCAACACTTTGACAGAGAGGTCAGAGACAATAAACACAGGGAATTTCGTGTAAAAACAACCGCTTTGCTGTTATCAATGACAGGCCAAAATCCAGAGTTTATTGGATCGTCACTGTTTTTTGAATGACATTGGACACACACCTACATAACCGATGCTAAAAGCTAACATTGTGATTTTAAATACTTGTCCATAACAAACTTTGATGACTTTTTAAATTGATATATTTTCCTCTCGCCTGGTTGTTGATTAAAAACCACAGCTATGTTTTTGTTTGATTATGTCTGACGTCTAATAATTCTATTTTTGTTATTTACATACCGAAGTTTGCATTGGTCGCTATTTATTTTGTAGAGAAATCAGTAAATTAGTTGAGAATTGAAGGATTTCCCTAGCAGCATTTCATATACATTAATTACAATTTTATAAATCCACTTTTGCAAGAAGCATATACTATTAATAAATCGCTACACAACGATGGGATTTATTCTTGGTACACATTTACTTCAAGTTTGTTTGAAGAATTTGACCTCAATGTTACAGAATTTGAGAATTTAAACCAACTTTTTATTAATGTTAAATGTCGTTTAAAAAATAAAATCAAACAAATTGTGAATGAGTTTTATTGTAAAAAAAACACTCTAAACAAATTAGCATCTTTTTCAGAAAATTCTAAGTTGTTTTAAGTCAGAAATTAAACTAGAACAATATTTATTAGGAATATCAAATTTTAAAACAAGACAGCTTTTCACTAAATTTCGGCTTAGTGACCATAATTTAGAAATAGAAAATGGAAGATATCAAAATATACCAAGAGATAACAGAATTTGTAAACACTGTAGTTCAAATGAAATTGATGATAAAATACATTTTGTGCTAAATTGTACCAAGAATGAATCTTTCATCAATAAATATTATGTATCCAGATTTTATTCAAGATCAGCCACTCAATAAACTAAAACAAGTTTTAAATCCAAATTTTCAACTTTTGTCAGCAGTAGCAGACTTTTTAAAGCAAAGTACAGACTTGCGAAAGTAAAGTCCACGTTGGCCAAAGCTGCTCAATATATATCTGTATTTACATGTCATTTGTTGTTGTATAAACATATGTTTGTATGTCTTGTATGTTTTGTCATTGTATTTGCTTGGCCCTTTGGGCGAAAATTTGCAAATAGATAAATCAAATTATAAAAACATTGAAATCTAATGGCCTGAAATTTCGACAAGATGAATTGAAAAATAGGAAATACCAGGAAACATTTACATTGGCTAAAAGTTACAATTACATGCTACAATCTGCCAGGGAAATACACATGAGAAACACAAATAAGACAAAACGCAAACGTAGACAACAATTGAAACTCGGGACAACCGGACTATGCACCAGCAATGGCAAAAGCCAGTGGTAGGGTTAAACTGCTTTTTGGGCACATTAACCTCCCCTTTATCTGTTGCGTTTCACTATAGTATAATAAACATGTGCAGATAGACTACTAACTCGATAACCACAATCTTGGAAGGAGAGAAAAAAACATACGTAATTTTGAAAGATAGGTCAAGGGGTCCTCGCCGCTAATCTGACTCCTAACTAAAGGAGCCTAGTCTGCTGGTAGAACACTGTCGTATTACAGCAGAAAAATTTAACTCAAAACTTCCAGGAGGGTTTTATCTGTTTTTCCACTCGTATGAGACTGAATTCATTGAATGGCTTCTTCAAAAAAATTCAAAAAATGACCCAGTCCTTTTTTTTCCACTGCCGTTATATGGATGATATTTTATCACTAAACAACCCTCGCTTTTGGTGATTTTCTTCATCTTATCTATCCAAAAGAGCTCGAAATTAAGGATACTACAGCTACTTCCACCTCGGCCTCGTTCCTTGACCTTCATCTTGAGGTACAGAGGTACACTATACACTAGGCTTTTTAAAACAGACGCGGTAATATAGGCAACCTCCCTTTTCTTTGAAGCAATATTCCAAAGCGCCAGCATATGAAGTTTATTTCTCCCAACACTTTCGCTACATTTGCATGGTCTTGTGATTGATACAGTGACAACCTTGATAGAGCTTGGTTGCTTACAAATAGGTTGCTTAAGCATGGGTATGTTACCCATAACATGTAAGTCATCACTACATCTTGATCTTGTGAACCGCTGTAGGATATCTGTTTCCCAGATGACAATAGATCTTACCCTTTACAGCAAAAGTTTGTTTTTTCTACCGGATTTGTCTTTTCTAACGGATTTAAGTTCAACATGGCGGGTGTCTTATAAGAAGCAGGTAATGCTTACTCCACCTGCTCTCAACCATGGTTTTTATTGGGTCCGTGTTGTTCATGTGTATGCGTGTCTTTATTTTTCTTTTTTTGTTCCGCACTCATGATGTGTCCTTGTTTATTGGTGTTTCTGATGTTGCTGTTGTCCCTTAATTGTTCTTTTTTCGACTAATAGTTCAGTTCTCACTTACCTTTATACATCAACAGCGGCTGCCATTGTAAGATTAATTGTCAAACACGTACTGTCTGTTCAGTTAATGCTCGTAATATTTATGATACGGCCAAAGTACCGATGCTTTGTCTTTCAACTGAGGAATAAACATTTACACATACTTTTTTTTACATATACTGGATATCAAAAGTGCTCTTTGATCTTTCTTAGATAAAAAGATAAAAACTAGACATAAGACCACTCCTTCTTCAGTCGATTATGTTTGTGAATTCTGTTTGGTTCTTTTCTGGTCTTTTGTAATTCGAATTACGTATACATTTTGGAATTGATCATCTCACTACTAGTATTGCAAATTTTCGAAACAGCAAAAAGTATCTGACGCCCTACTTGTGCACACGTTATATTTTTCCTAGATATTTTGATAAACTTCCATTGTCAGTATTGCTTGCTGACAATATTGCTGAAGAATAATATATCATCAATATGGAAACACAGATGAAGACAGAGTATAAACAGCAAAAAGCAAAGATCGAAAGCCCTATCAAAAAGAGTTATTGTTGTTAAATGTTTTCCAGAAACTTGGACATAATTTACATTACTTACGTAATAGGGATCGATAGGGGATATCGACAAGATATTCTGCTTGCATCTATTAAATTAGCTTTGAGATCTAGTGGTCCGAAAATTTTACACACAGACATACTGGCCTCTCACTGAAACTTCTCTCGTCTACTGAAATATATGATGATTTTTTACCATGCCCTTCGGGTTTTGATTTTGAATTTTATTTCTATATTTTTTTCCGTATTACGATAGCGTTTAACCGGCAGACTGGGCTCATTGAGCTAGCTTGCAGATAAGCAGCGAGCACTGTTTAGCCCATCTTGTCATTTTCTCTCCTTTCAAGATTGTGGTTATTAAGTTAGTAGTCTACCTGTATTGGGTGTTATGTCTATTATACTATAGGGAAACGGGACAGAGAAAGGAAAGGCACCCATAAATCGGTTAAGACCTACCGCTGGCTTTCAATATTGCCGGTATAGAGTCTAGCTGTCCCGAATTCCAATTGTTGTTAACGTTTGTCTTTTGTCTTATTTGTGTTTTGCCTGTGTAGTTCCCCGTTAGATTGAAGCATGTAATTGTAATTTCAGCCATGGTATTTGTATCATTATTATTATTATTTCATTAGTAGTAAAAAAATCAAAAGCTGAGGACGTCTCCATGTTCTTCAAAAGATTTATCTGCTCAGTGTGTGCGTTTGTCTGGTATCAGTCCAGTAACAAGTTTTGCATGAATATTCTGCAAAATATGTATACCCATTAATGGAGACAGTGAACTTTCTGTAGTAATAACCATAACAGTAGTTTAATACAATCTTGGCATAGCATTAAGGTTCTCTACGAGGAAGTGACTAACTGTGGTGTACTTTTTAAGCTTTTTAGAAGAAGCCCCAACCCATTATCACTTACCTAGAAATAAAACTCAGTACATGAATATGCAATTTCGCTTTAAATTAATACTATTAATGTCAATGAAAGGTTGTTTGAGGAATATGGTAA
Organism: Modiolus philippinarum; assembly: GCA_002080025.1. NCBI lineage: Eukaryota > Metazoa > Mollusca > Bivalvia > Mytilida > Modiolidae > Modiolus > Modiolus philippinarum. Next base: position 91,910 of record MJUU01009178.1, read on the forward strand.
TACTAGTAATTCATATATCAATAACTGCACATTTGATGCACACTGAACAGTACAAACCGCATATGTCACTGATGGTGAAAAGACTAAATATACAAGAATGTTAACCAGATACCGGTAATAATACACCCAGACATATCATTAGTTATTGCAGTTTTATTGTTATGAGTAACTGACGATTTATATACCCGCCTAAAGTTTGATGCAGTATATTACACATTTCATATGCAATTAAAATGGAATAAAAAAGATAACAGGAAACACCTACAATGGCCGACAAAGAAATAGCCACATGCCAGAAAGTAATTAGGAACTGCACAAGAAAAAAAAACACAATAAAAATACAAAAGACAACATAAACAACGATAGGAACTCGGGACAGCCGGACTTGGTACCGGCACTAGCAAAAGCCAACGGTAGGGTTAAACCGGTTTATGGGTACCCAAACCTCCCCTTTCTCTGTCCCGTTTCCCTATCGTAGAATAAATATACGAATAAAAC
>MJUU01009178.1:93342-169472 GCA_002080025.1 Modiolus philippinarum
ATGGTCCCATTTTGTAATTTTTTCATGAAGTCACGTTCGTAACAGAAAAGAAAAAGATCTGCAATGAGAGGTGCACAATTTGTACCCATGGGAATTCCAATGACCTGTTGATAAACAATGTTGCCAAAACGAACAAAAATGTTGTCAAGCAAAAGATTAAGTGCTTTAATCGTATCATCACACGTCCAGGAGGAATGATTGTTGTAAGTGATATTAAAAAAGAATCCTTGCGTTTTGTTGCAACAAATAAACTGCAGTCCAGAAAATTTAAAAGACCATTTAATCAATTGTCCCAATTTAGATTTTATCAGATTATGCGGAAGTGTTGTATAAAGTGTAGAAAAATCATAACTGTCGATAGATGAAACTGGTTTTTGTATTGATTGCAATTTATCTAAAACTTCAATAGAGTTTTTTACACTCCAAAAGTAATTGACACCAGAGTTTTGATAAGTTTTTTCACAATATTTTATAATTAAGTCCTTTATACAAGAAAGTGCACTGGTTAAATGGATGGACAAGTTAGTNGTAGAACAATTACTCGATGCCGAAATAAAACGATGCTTGTACGGGTTTTTGTGAAGCTTAGGAATCCAGTACATAGTAGGCAAGGTGTTATCTTTAGGTGAAACTTTGAGCATTTGTGTCCTTGTAATGTTGTTTGGTGAGAGTTTGTTCATCACAATTGGTGCGTTTGAAAGTATTAGACTTGTCCAATTCGTTTTGTTGGACATCGATGTAGTATTTCTTTCAAATGATTGAAACGTTGTTAGAAGCTTTGTCAACTGGTACAAACACATATTTTTTGCCAAGATCTCTCAATTTAGACTTTATTCTATTAACAGACAGCTTAGGATGTGGCTCAACATAATTATCTTTATAATAATTAATTCTGTTGCTGACTTTGGTAATAATTTTATTTTTGAACAAATTCAGTGCGTGTTTGTCTGCACTTTCCCGTTTGCACCATTTTATACAGTACTTAGTGACTGCGTCTTTAATGATTTCAAAACAAGCTTGCCAGTGAATTTTGGAAGGTGGGCGATATTTAGGCCCTTTTCTAAAGAACTGTTGAACTTCTTTATCTTCAATGATGTTTAAGTTACCCGTTAAAATATGTCCGCAAGGGTCATTGCAGTATGGTGACATAGAACAATCTCAGCTGCTGGGGTAGTCCTTCTCAAAATCAGCATCACAGGTGATCGAAGGGTAATTGAAAAAAATACTTCTAGTAGGTTGTTTGTAAGAAAAAGAAATGATAGGCATATCCTGGTAGTCAAAATATGCGGGTATAAGGGTCCCGGAAAATGCTTCCAATATCAATCAAATCAATCCCTTTATTAATATATTTAATTTTCAAAAATTGTTTAAGTCTTCTTTAAAATATATTGTTCATTTGATGGAATTTGTTTTAGACTGTAGAGTTGAATCCATATACAGATGTGCCTATCTTGTTATGTCTCATATGACACAATTAATGCATATTGGTTATTTATTCTCTATCAGTTTTTAAACATCTTTGATTTTTTGGTCTTCCAAACGTTTAGATTTTATCTGCACTGAGGAGACATAAGTTGTCCAAATGCGCAAATGCAGAAATTAAATTCACATTAACTTCGGTATTTAGTTATTTATTCCTTAAGAAGTTTCTTTTGCAATGTTCCCAATGTTTGTTTCAATTTTCGATAGGACACACAGTTTGATTGTATAGTCTGTGTTTTGTTTCTTATTAATTAACTTGTCATCAAAATATATTTCATGTTTTAAAAACGTTAAACATTAAAATACATCAGACTATGAAGTCAAGTTTTTTTCTCTCATTTCGCATTGTGCAATCCAGAGTATTGCTGTCCAATCCTTTACAACGTTTTGTTAGTAGTAGTATTAACCCTTAAAGCTTCAATGATGAAGGGAATAATATGGAGTAATTGCACACGAGACAAAGCCTCAACAATTACATGGTGAAAACAAGCAAAGGAACAAAGTTTTTTTTTTGTTGTTCTGCGTCTTGAAGTCACCATGAGAACTTAAGACTGATGTGTTATTATAGATTTATACAAAAAAACAGCATGATCCGTGAACAAAATTTAAAAAAATGAATTTGACACAAGATTGTACATGTGAAAAAAAAACGAAATTTATACAGGATATCTGATTGCCTTTGATGGTATAAGGGATGCAAAACTACTACAATATTCCAATCTTTAATGCTTTTACTGAACATTGCCTGTTGGTTTAAATCATATATACATGCAAAATCCGCGGTTAAGAAAATAAAGAAAGTAAGGATCACGAACGTAAAAACATTATTGGACACAATATCAGTTATAGACCGACCATTTAACCTGAAAGGGGGGGGTTATGATTTTTTTTTTCTGGACAGAAAATTTTTTTCGCGTGTATCAACAAAATATTTTTTTTCAAAATTAACATTATTTTTCGGGCAGAAAGCCTCCTTCGGAAATTTTTTTTCATCATTTTGGCAGCCAAAATATTTTTTTCACATAAAATCAGCTCCAAAATATTTTTTTTTAGAATAAAACCATAGCCCCCCTTTTCAAGTTAAATGGTCGGTCCCTTATAATCACATATAGATAAAAAATAGCATGACCTCATTTCATTTGTGTAGTTTCACTTATCAGTATCATTTGATTTTCAAGGACAGTGGGTAGTGTGAATCATTTGTTTTGCATTTCATGATGAACGGTTCCAGATGACAAATGCAGAAAGATTTTACAATCGTTCCATTTTCTTCTCTTTTTTAAGTGCATACTGTTTCCAATACTGCTTGATTTTTTTTTCTTTTTCGTGTTTTTTATGGTTCAGATTATAATTATTATCATTTTTATTTCCGTTATTTTTTATTATTTGAGTTATCATTATTATTATTACAGATGTGGTACTGCTCTTTTTTGGGTTTGTAAAATGCTGAATTCTATATAATTACCACAGCGGCACAGGAACAAGGCTATAACTGGAAACTCATTTTCGTGTTTTTGTGAATATGAAATAAATTACTAAGGTATCTAAATGACATAACCTTTGCATACCAAATTGAATTAATATTTTATTACCTTTCATTCAATAGTTAATAATTCATCGTATAAAGAAAAGCCTATTTTAATGGTGTATATATGTGTATAGTAAATATGTATGCATTTAGTTGTAGCGTTTAAGAATTACATCATTCATGAAACACGTGTCATAGTGAGAACCGAACCGTTAGTCTAAAACGAATAATCAAGGACAGTGGCAATGGGTAGACAATGGTTAGACCCGAATAAGTGAACACCCTCAGATCCATTTCCTTCCTTCAAATCTGTGATCGAACATATACGTGTTCAATAAAACTACCGACATAGACCTGTGGCATTTACGTTTGCGGGAAAAGTCACAATTGGTTTAGTTGTTTTTAATTTCGCACAATATGGCTTTCATTTTATTTGATTCTAATGCTGCTAATGAGAGGTTACTCCTTGAAACACGTGAACAGCATAACGAAATTTTTTGTATTTTTATGCAAATTGGGTATTGTTAGTATCTAAACATTATATCACTGGCCATTCAAAGTGCCTTACTTAATCATTCCCTAATTATTGTATTTTTTTTTAAATTTCCATTTGTCATTCTAGTATTTAAGGTTAACTTGTGAACTGCATTCCCATCATTCTATATTATGTGAATGACACATGCAGTTCTAGGAAATACTATTTACAACACGCTCTAGAAATTATCGTAGTGTTTATGTAGTTTTATTACAGTTGTTCACCTGCATTGTGTTTTTGTCGTCTGGATTTCGGCTCTTGACAATTCTGTTCGGTAATTTTGTTATTACCTCATTTCTTCGACAATATCCAGGTTGAAATTTTACAATATCTAATATAAATTGTCGACCTAAAATAAATCAACTGAGAATCTTTTTTTTTTTTTTTTGCCAGAATTCTAACTGTGTTCATTGTTTTACGAACAATATTCATATCTGCATATTACGTTAATTTGAAGCAAGAACCGTATTTTGTTATATAGAAAGACTCTTGTTTTATTTTATAATTTACGTTTGTCGACGATCCCGCTTCCACCACCAGTAAGGACAAGGATGTACCGTTGTTCAACACACAGAATGAATTCCACTCAAACCGGTGCTTGGACCGCCTTCAACTTACTATGAGGTATCAAGAAAGTACATTATTGAAGGCCCCATGGTGACTTTGAAGATGACGAACAGCAATAAAACCGTTGTTCCATCGCTAAAATTTACCAATTATTCGTAAAGACTTAGTCTCATGTGCATTTACTCCATACCCTTTCATTTGAACTTCATCGAGTGAGAAACATCATTTCTACATTAGAGATTTTTAAATTCTTGATATTTGTGTTGCTGTGAATTGCCGTGATTTTGGATTTATGATTTTAGAATTTCCCTTTTCCTCGTTCTTGTTACGGTATCCGTTTGCCGATGTATTGAAAAGCGAGGGTGGTCGAGCTTTGCAATATTTAGAAATCTTAATGCAGAGAATGAACAAAAACAGATTTTTGTTTACTATTATCTTTACTTTTTAATTAGAAAATGATTTAATTTCAGATCATATTTTATTATTAATATATTATGATTCAAAGGAAAATTTATTAAAACATAATTAATATTGACCTTTAAACTTATGTAAACAGCTGGGGATTTTTTGACGCACAGTACCTTTTTCAATTCACACGTATGTATAGAATATATAAATATGACAAGCGCAACATTTTCCATGGTATTACAATCTTATTATCTAAATACTTTTAACGAAATGAGAGAAAAAACAACACACACCCAAAAAAACTTGATTAATAAACTTCTTAGCCAGACAATGGTACTTAAACTAAGTTTTCAATATGAAAATTGATCATGTTACGTAATTGTCTTATGTATTAGCATACATCGAATTTAAAACTATCACGTGATCTACATAAATGGTCATTTACAACATCATTATGTTTATAGAAATAGTTTTGAGAGCATCCGGATTCCACACCTCGAGTTTCATTGGAAGTAAATTGATAGTGACAGGAGAGGGTAGTACGATCTATTTTTGGTATACAATGACAATACCGTATATATAGGCAGAGATGATGCTACTATACATAATTATTCTCAGCTGGATAATAATATCATCCAACATAAATTATGTTTCGTTTTAATGAAACAACAGTTACTGTTTATTTTGCGGATAGTTGTTTGACAATTAATAGCCAGGAAAACAAAATGCTTGGTAGGACAGAGGTTTAGACTTTTATCATTCTCTCATCCAATATAAATTATGTTAAGTTTTAATTAAAAAAACAGTTATTGTTTGACAATTTATAGCCAGGAAAACAAATTGCTTGGTAGGACAAAACTTCAGACTAAAGATCCTTTTTTTAAAGTTTTGGAAGGCAATGTAAAATGTATAATTTGGGAGAGTGTTATTAAAACAAATTCGATGTAAACAAATGCTGTCAAATGGTGAATAAAAGAATATGGAGTCAATGCACATGAGACAAAGTCTCCACAAATACATGGTAAAAAACAAGCAAAGGAACAACGCTTTTATTGTTGTTCTTCATCTTGAAATCACCATGAGGCCTTCAACAATGAGCTTTGCTCATACCTCACAGTAAGTTCAAGACGGCCCCTAGCACCGGTTTAAGCGGAATTCTTTGCTAATTGTCGAGCAACTCTACATCCATGTCTTTCTTGGTCATGGGTGCGGGATTGTCAACAAACATCAATTAAACTGGTAAAGTGCTCTTACAATCACTGTCATCCTTTGCCCGACAAAAGCACTTGTGTCTTAAGCTAGTGGACAACTACAACATATAGACAAACACAGGGCACTCATCAAGTCGAATGTAAGAAAACTTGGCGTTATAAAATAGTGAGATGTGGGCACTTAAAACAGGTGGTCTGTATAGACTGTATAAGCAACAGAAATTATTGTTTACAAATTGTATATGTAAATACTGAACATGATGTGTTTTGACACTTTGTAGGATATATAATCCAGATTATATTTGTTTTCAGTGTCAATTGAATTTCGTGATTTATTGAAAGTTGCGAAAGGAGATGACAGCTTAATAGTCCATTATGTGTCCAGAGTGAAAGAGAAGACGTTAAAATTACAGACTTTAACAATATATGGGACAGAACACGAACTAAACATACTTAGTGATGATATTCAAAACAAACTAAAAGGTATGTTGGAGTCGTTGAAGTTCATTATTTTGATATTACTCTTAATGATAAATACTCAAAATAAGAACTTTCTTTACGTTATGTATCTTTTTTTCTTCTTTATTTTTCTTGTCATTTACCCTCCCAATTTGAGTAGTAACTTATTAAAAAATTCTTAAAAATGTGTTATTTAGCTAGCCGCCAATGGGTATTAACAATGAGCAATACTATGATCTGGCATTTATTGACAATGAGATTTTTCTGTTTTAACCAACGAAGAAGAAAGTCGTGTATAGTGCTAAAAGCTTTGGTAATTTTCTCAAAAAGGAATTTTTTGTCTTTCAGGCAGACCAAAACGCCTTCTTGTCTTCATAAATCCTGTAAGTGGTAAAAAGAAGGGAGTTAAAATTTATGAGAGATATGCTGTGCCATTATTCAAATTATGTGGTGTTAAAACTGATGTAATTGGTACGTTGAAAGAATTGGATCAAATAAAAAGAAACATTTTCTCATTTACATTGCACGAATACTAATTGAAGATATTACAAATATTTTTAAATGCAATTTTTGAATAATTAAACAAAAATCTTCCAGTAATACAAACCAGAAATATTTTTTAAATGTTGAAAAAAGTATAGATGTTAAATTCTGGATTAGTTTACTACCTTGTATAAATGAATGTATAGACTCCTGGTTTTAATCTGCATCCATTTTATTGTAGTTACTCGTAAGCAGAAGGAGCCTTTGGATATACTAAGAAATTATGATATTTCACAAATTGATGGGTACGTTTAGGCTTATAATATACTTAATAGTTACCTTTGCAGTAATATTATATGATTTTTGTAAACGGAATAAACACGTGGAATTCTTCTTGGCTTGTAGATGTATACAGTTTCAAGAAAGTTAGCTTTCTAACCAATAAATAAACCTTAAATAGGAATTATAATACATTTATACTACGATGTCATTAAATGTAATCAGATATTTTGCATTAATTCTGCTTTTTCATGATCAAGGGACAAATTACTGAAAGACCCCCTATATCAATTATAAAACACTTATAGCACCATAGGGTCTTGGTATAAATCAGTTGAAGCCTATCGGGCTTACACCCTCTCGGGTTTAACTAGTACAAGTATATTAACAAACAATAATGACATATAAATCAAATAAAAGGAAATATCTACAATGACAGACTAATTGAATAACAAAGTATTTACTTTCTGCATATGGCCATTTCGACAGTGCAGATAAAATCAAAACAACGGAAATCGTATTTATTTATCTTTGTACGACATATTTTCGTATCATATTGATCTTTTCAGGATTGTCACAGTAGGAGGTGATGGTTTATATTGTGAATGTATGAATGGCCTTCTTACTAAGATTCAGAGAGATAAAAACATTAACTTCAAAAATTATGAATCAAAAATTGTGGCAACATCGGTACCTATTGGAATAATTCCAGCAGGTTAGTATGTAATTTCACGTAGAAAAGCGGGAATCAAAATCTATTGTATAAAATATTAGCAAATATATTATACAGAATAAATGGCGGCATGTTAAACAGCCAAATCTTTATTTGCATTGATGTCATACACACGATAATTTTTTTTCATAGGTTCTGGAGATGCTATTGTGCAGTACCTCCATGGAACAAAATGTGCTCATACTGCAGTTCTACACATTATCCTTGGTAACCACGTCCACTCAAATATTGCTAGTTTACATGAAGGGGGTAAACTGCTGTCATACTCAGCACTGGTACTTGGGTTCGGACTCTTTGGTGATATGATGTATGATTGTGAAAAGTTCCGTTGGATGGGACCTTCTAGATATAATGGTAAATATGAAATTATTTTCATTAATTATTAAAGCCATATTATTTTTAAATGCTACAAAGGTTAAATTTGAGTTAATTTTAACATTTTTGTTCCTTTGTTTTATTAGTTAAAGTTTCTTTATTGTTACATTTGCAGGATTAGCTTGATAATAATAATTATTTGTTTTAGTTATTCCAATAAAATCATTGCTTAGGAGGAGACAGTTTGATGTTGAAGTGGAATATTATTCCTCGAAAAACACTACAACCAAGCGTACACGTGTAATAGGACGTCAGATATCACTGCCTAATGGTTTTATGTCATCAACACGGGTTTCACGGAAAATAAGAACAAGATCTACGTCTGACTTATCAAAACATGTGGAAACCGTGGGTAGGTCTTCATACCTTTAACTTCATGTATTTTATTATTGTATTCTCGAAGCAGTATAGTGATTACAATAAATCATGAACAGTGCTGCAATTCATAAATTGCGTAGCAAAGTATCAGTGTATGTATATTAGTATGATATTAAGATGAAACTTTGCAATAACACAAATATAGTTTGTAGTTTTGTATGTAAGATTTTATATTTCTTTTTCTCAGTTCATCAAATTGGGAGCCAATTTGAGTGATTTTCACGAATGAGTTACAGGGGCACTTTTCGTGTTTCTTATACTTTGCCAAACAACGCTCGTTGAATACCAAATGAACAAATTAAATAAAATACAGAAAAATGAAAGTCCGGTTATATGGAAAAAACGAGATAACAGAAATATAAAGACAAGAGGAAACACTCGAAAATAAACGTACATTAAACACTAGGGCATTTTTACAGTGTTAACTGTTTAAATATTAATTTACGTTCACGGTGAAATTGCCAGAGTTATGAACAGATAATAAGACTATAATTAGACAAAGATTAGTTTTATTCTTATTCAGTTAAAAAGTGACTTTTCCAGCACCTGATTAAAAGAGCAGCACACTACTAAACTATTTGGAATTAAAAGAACTTATATAATATCAAAATTAATGAAGTGTTGACAAATGTTAATGAAAGTAGATATACATATGTATAAAATAGATTATACTTTTTAGTATATATTTACCAAAAATATTCTAGATTTGATAAAAATTTATAAAAATTGTCCTTGGTACTGGATTTGGCCTCCTGTTTCGATATTTTTGGTAATGAGTGCTTCTTTTTTAACTACTTTTTGATTATGTCTTTCCCTTTTTTTAATTGATTCTAATGCTGCTGTTGAGAGGTTACTCCTTGAAACACGCTTACAGCATGTCGAAATTTACTGTTTGTTTTTTTTTTTTTGTTTGTTTGTTTTTTTTTTTTAAATATTTACAGGTTGCACTTAATTTAAATATATTCTAGTGCTGCTGATGAAAAATTAATTTCCGAAATGGCCATACAGCTCATTAAAATTATTGAAGTTGGAGTTAACATATGTGTTATGATCTCATGTTCATTTACTCCATATCCTTTCGTAAAATATTTGCTGAATACTTACAGAATGCACGAAAGTAAAGGACCGTGTATATGGTGTAGACACACATCCTATCACTTTGAAAGAAAAAGCTGGACATATGGTACCACATTTTGGACAAGATTCACTAATGGTTTACACAACACATAAATGTACACTGACAGACCACATTTCACAGTTAACAAAAGTAAAGAAGGAACAACCAGACTGTGTAAGTTTCCCAAACTCTTCTGATCTTTTGTATTAATGTAAAATAAATTTCCCAATTCAAAACTTATTAATCCGTTGAACAAACTTATTCATAAAGGATATAAATACAGCATTGTTGTTAAATCTTTACTTCTGGTTTTTGTAGGCAAAAATATTGATAATGTCCTAAATGCTTTGCACCATAACAACATTTAAACAATTTTTCATATTGGCAATATTTGGCATTGCACAATATCATGTACTTCTTTCATAATTGATGATGTTGTTATACCAAATCTATTTAGAAGTATTTCAATTGAAGTTTCATTTGTAACAGACTTGATATCATAGTCAACGGAAATTATTTCCTTAGCTAGCTGTCAGTAACTGAGAGCATTTGTCCGGACAGTACCTGTGTGTGTTGTCTTCATTTTTTTGTACTTCATTGTAAGGGTACTCGTCTTGATAAGTTGGACTTTTTTCTAGTTTGATTTTTACTGTGAGTCTTTTTGTGTTTTTATTTTTTAGCCATTCACCACACATAGGGGGAGGGTTTGGATCCAAGAAAACGAGTTTAACCCCACCGCAATTTTTGCGCCTGTCCCAAGCCAGGAATATGTTGGTCATTGGCTTGTCCTTGTCTTCTTATAAAATTTTAGTTTCTTGATATTTGGGTTATTGGATGTGGTTTGTTTCCATTGATTTATTCTCTTTTTTACCTTGTTGGGGCCATTGGGGGCTTGCTATATGGTGTGAGGTTCCTCACTGTGTTGAAGACCGTACGGTGACCCCTAGATGCTTTGTTTTGGGTTGTTTTAACCTGGATATGGAATGTTGTCTCCTTGACATTTACCCCCATTTCCTTTATTTTTCATATTTACATCATAAAGTTGGATTCTTTTATAAAATATTTCTGAAAAAGATACCATAATTGTTTTTTTTTATATGATAAATATCAAAATATCGAAGTTACTATGAATTTTTGTTTCTGCTCATTAAACGGGAAAAAGGAAATACGTTTGCTTGATTGACAACGATTAAAAAATTGTTAAATCATACCTTTAACTCCATTATCTTTTAATCAATTGTTAAAACAACAACACTAATGCATTTTTGTGATAAAAACAATAATTTGGAAAAAACAATGTACAAGAACTAAAAATTGTCTTTTAACATGAACAAAATTATAAATCAACAATTTGCAAATATACGATTTAAATCGGGTTCATAAACCAATTTCAATATTTATATACTTGTTATCTTTTCAGTACGACTACAAATTTGTAAGTAAACATGAAGTAACAGGCTATAGTGTTAAATTACTCAATACCACAAAGGCGACATCTGGTGTCGAAAAACTTCTCAAGAAAGATTACTACATAAATTGTGATGGTGAAGTTCTTAGGCTAAGTGAAGGGTCATTCGACGTGAAATTACATAGAAAGGCAGTGGCATTCTTTGGAGAGGTAGCAGAATGATAAAAAATTATAGAAAATTACTTGGCTAAATATAGCATGCTTTTAGAATTAACGGAGGGTTCGTATGTCGCTAACCAAACACAGAATGTGTAACTCCTTGCAAGTGCCGCCAGAAGGATAAAGACTTAAATTATTGGAAAAATGACAATCCAATGTATAAATTAAAGTTTGAACCAAATCTTATTTACAGACCCCCTTCATGAGATCATACGAATACACTGAGAACATTGATTTACTTTAATAAAAGAGGGAAAAACAAATATACATATCATTTCTTTTATGCATATTGTCACTTAATTAATCAATCTTAAAAGATTAAATGAATGTTTCTTAAATTTAGATATTGTATGTTATCAAATAATATCGGTTTTCGGGCAAGCACCGAAGTACTGGTTTCTGGGTTGGTAAATACCCTCGGGGACTAACAGTCCACCAGCAGTGGTATCGGCTAAGTGGTAATTAAAAACAAGATTCCGAAGTTACTGTGAATTTAGTTTCTGCATATGCGCATTTCGACAATTTATGTCTCTTCAGTGCAGATCAAATCAAAACTTTTAGAAATTCATTAACCGAAATATACAAAAGCTGACAGAGAACAAAATACAAATAGGATAAATCAGAATAATTTCATGCAGTATAACAGTATATTAACTGCAATCCCAAGTTCTTGGAAGAAAATAATTTTAGAGGGAGGAAAAATTGACGATGTTAAATGTAAACTTATACAAAAAATTAAGGGGGGATCTAAATTATGTAAATATTTTTATTCATTATATTTTGAGAATATCAAAGAAAATCCTTTAAATATTCAGGAAAAATGGGGAAAGGAATTACATTTGGAGGACCAAGAATGTTGGGAATATTTGTTTCAAATTCCTTTTTCATTAACAAAAGATTCAAAGCTTCAGACTCTCCAGTTTAAATTATTACATAGAATTCTCCCAACAAATTCCTTTTTGTACAAGAGCAATCTGAAAGAGACTGAGTTGGGCCCCTTTTGTTTTGAAACAAAAGAAACACTAACTCATATCTTTTGGGAATTCATTGGAGTTAAAAACTTTGGAGTTGGAGAATTTATTGAAAACTATAGGGATTCATTTTTCTGCAAATGCGCAGACTGTCATCTTAGGGTTTCAAGATGAAAATCCTCAAAATGCCATGTTAAATAATGTTGTCTTATAATAAAATATTATATTTATATGTGCAGATGCAAGAGTACGGATCTTTCTTTTCGAGGGGATTTGAATTTTTAAAATTTTCTGTTGCTTTAGGGTCTGTAAGTATCGTCATGTGACACCGAGAATTCACGATAAAATTGCAATTTGAAAACGTTTACCGCCAAAATATGACGTTGCAGGATTATGACGTACAAATTGTTTGCTTGAAACGTCATATGTTATTTTTTTAATGCAGCTTCCGGGTACAAATTATGTGCCCGGAAGTTCCAATATTTTTTTTTCTTTTCTTTTCTGGAAAAGTTTGTTGAATTAATATCAATTGTCGCTATTCCTTATGTTACTCTTTTTTGGTATTTTGTATATGTGTTGTATGTGTTGTACATGTAATTTTCTGTGAGCTGTCTTTGTACAGCCTAGTGCCAAAAGTGAGTCAACTTTTCAAATTTCCCTGTGCATTTCATGTAAAAACTGTAGAACTAATTTCTTATCCGATTTTCATGAAATTTTCACTGTTAAAAGGAGTTTGATATGCAGTTTAAGCCAATAATTTTAAATCGAATATATGAAAGTCTTAAAACGTATACAAAATACAAAATTTGGTCTGTGTAGTAATTACATCGGAATAAATTCAATTCAAAAATTAATACAGTTCATGAGTTTATTGAATTTGGTCACAACATAACACAAACTGTTTTTCAATTGAAGTTATACAGTTTGAGATGGCCACATTTTGTTTCAAATGACGCATTCGTTAGATCTTTACTTCTGAGGCGAAAACGCAAAAATGCAAAAATGCGAAAATACGAAAACGCCAAAATGCGAAAACGCGAAAGCGAAAACATGAAGTGAAATTCATTTCGCGTTTTCGTGATTTCGCTTTCGCGTTTTCGCTTTCTAGATTTCTCGATTTCGTGTTTTCGCGTTTTTTTTTTTTGATTTCGCATTTTCGCTTTGTGGAAAGTGAAAGCAGAAAACGCGAAATGTTCGCATCTGGCCACCATAGACTTCACTATACTTTCATTTTTGTTCTCATTTATAGACCATAAGAAAAGATATATATTCAAGAAAAATGTAGCCAAATTATATAGCACAGACAGAAAAAATCGAATAAGACTATTATAGTTTACGATTATACCATGTATACTACTGGTGGACCAGAGGTCCCCGACGATTTTCACCAGCCAAATAGTCAGACTTGTCTGATATGAAAATTTTATCTTGCGTTTGAAAGAAATCTACTATTTTTATCAAATTCTAACCACTTAAAAATACTGATGCTTCATTCCGTGTATGGCACTCGGTAGATGTCCTTGGTACTGGATTTTGCCTCCTATCTCGATATTTTTGGTACTTTTGGATTATTGCTTTCCATAATATTTGATTATAATGCTGCTGATGAGAAGCTACTCCTTGAAACACTCCTTGAAAAATTCGAAATTAAAATTTCTTCACACAATATAACTTTAATCAAAAGATAATAAGCAGTTTTAGAAAAATTGCGTACAAATCTTCATTATATTTCTTATTTCTGAACATCAAATTATTTCCCTTTTGAATAGTTAAACAAGCACCTTTCTTGCACAATATCCGATTTACTTTTAAGATACTATTAAAAACATTTTGATGTTGCTATGCAGGAATTTTTATATACTTTATTAAGGAGTGTAATTTCATGATGGTTAAGTATTTTATTACCTTTTTCAATAAATACTAGCTCTTGCGTTTTATTCTTGTAGTGATATTGTTTACTTGATTAACATGGTAACAAACGAACTCTTCTTATGACATAAAAAGACTTGTGTCTTCTTGATACATGTGTAGACTGCTTTTCCTCAAAAACATTACAAAATACTTATACTGTTTTAAATAGAATACCTTACAACAAATAAGGAACTTAATAAAAATGACATGGCTCGATGAGTGCCCTGTGGTTGTTTAAATGTTGTGGTCGTCTTCTATTGGTCTTTTTGGTCGGGCAATGGATGACAGTGATTGTAAGAATATAGATAATAGTGTTGCACACAGCTCTACATAATATGAATGATAATGTGTTGGTAAGGTAGGATACATGATTCCGAATGCCAACAGTGATGAAAATCATATTTTTAAACATGTTACCATCGGAAAATCCAGCAAGGTCTACGGCTGGATTTGAACCCCTGCTTTGTTGTCATCTATGGCAACACCAATTGTAAGAATGCTTTGCAAGTTAAGTTTATGTTTGTTGACGATCCAAGGGGTAAAAAGCATGGATGTAGCGTTGATCGACATCTAGCAATGAATTCCATTCTAACCGGTGCTATGGGCCGTCTTGAACTTGCTATGAGGTATAAATTAAGCTGATAGTTGAAGACCTGCTGGTGACTTCAAGATGAAGAGCAACAATAAAAGCGTAATTCCATTGCTTAGTTTTACCATGTATTTGTGGAGACTTTGTCTCATTTGCATTTGCTTCATCTTCCTTCATTGTTAATAAATAATCACAGTTCGGATGTACTGGTACAGATGTGGATGAATACATTTTTTATTTTGAAAAAGAAATATGGATTGGTGATCTTTTTTTCTTGAATAGCAAATAATTACAATTTTTAAATTTAAACGATCATCAACAAGTTTCAGATTGGCTTTAAAGAAAACAAACGAAAAAATACAAGGAATATCTTTTTGAACTGAATTGATTAAACATTCTCAAAACTTAATTTTATAAATCATGTCAAATCAAACAACAGATTAATAATTATGATATAATTCAAGGTTATTAAAAACGTTTCTTGAATGAGTTCACTGGTTATATCTGTAACAACTGCAGTACAAAACCGAATGAACAAAGGATTGGCAATTCAAAAAATCAATGACCAGACAAGCCAAAACAAGAACACAGAAAATAGCTACAAGACGTAGACATAAAACACAACATTCAAAACTAAGGCACTCAGAAAAAAGCTACAAGACGTAGACATAAAAACACATCATTCAAAACTAAGGCACTCAGAAAAAATCTACAAGACGTAGACATAAAAACACAACATTCAAGACTAAGGCACTCAGAAAATAGCTACAAGATGCAGAAATAAAAATACAACATTCAAAACTAAGGCGCTAAAAAAAACTACAAGACGTAGAAATAAAAACACAACATTCAAAACTAAGGCACTCAGAAAACAGCTACAAGACGTAGAAATAAAAACACAACATTCAAAAACTAAGGCACTCAGAAAATAGCTACAAGACATAGAAATAAAAACACAACATTCAAAACTAAGGCACTCAGAAAATAGCTACCAGACATAGAAATAAAAACACAACATTCAAAACTAAGGCACTCAGAAAATAGCTACAAGACGTAGACATAAAAACACAACATTCAAAACTAAGACACTCAGAAAAAAACTACAAGACGTACAAATAAAACACAACATTCAAAACTAAGGCATTCAAAAAATACCTTCAAGACATAGAAATAAAAACACAACATTCAAAACTATAGCACTTGCAGTATAAGAGTGACGTAAGGGCTCCTGAATGGTAAGCATGTCCTGCTTTGCCGACTGCAACCGTCACAGTGTTGGTGAGGTATATTTGTTTTGAAAGATCTGTTTAGTAGCTGATTGGCTAATGTCATTTTCTAACCCGAAGACAAAAACCAATTAAAAATCCAAGCTATGTGTTACTTCTTTAACACCCAAACAGTCCCAAGGTAAAAAATTTTCTAATCACTTAGCATTAAAATATTAACAAGGACAAATCGGAACCCCAAACATTACTGACGAAGACAAAATTAAAATTTAACAGTATCATATACAAGAAAACACATAAAACTAAAGCTCTGACAGTGTGTACTCCCATAAAAACCGAAATTGACTTCAGGTGGTCCGGAAGGATAAGCATTTCCTTCGACAGCACCCGTCACACTGTCAGTGAGTCAATCTATGATAAAGTCAAAATAGGTATTGTCAAATCAGGGATGACGTGAATCTAGCTGAAAATGTCCGTTTTCATTCGGGACACAGGCACATCATATCATTCAATGATGCTATGGTGAACAAAATTTCTGATTGTTTGAAATTAACATAAGCCGATCAAATCTCTGACAACAGCTTTTTGGACAATAGTTTAATTTGCTCTATTTGAAAAAAAACTGCTCGATAGTAATGAATCAACTGTGAAATGTACACTCCATACCGGAAAGGTATTTTATTGCTGCTAAGAAAAGGAAGGTTCACAACTCGGAATTCAAAATTTTCACGCTTGTCATATAGCTTAGATTTCAAACGTCCATCTTCGTCAATATACAACAAATGATGTAGGTATGAAGTTGAGGTGCGTATATCAGTAGTTTCAATTTCAAACTCATTGGAATCATTTAAATTAATGATTATTTAGAGAAAGTACTTCGTCTATGTTGTGAAAGCTAAAATCAAAGGACTGGGCTAAATGTTTTATTAGGATTAGAGAAGTACCACGTTCCATTCGGGACACCGGCAGTTCATATCATTCAATGATGTTTTAGTGAATAGAATTTCTTAAGTGTTGAAATTAATATATGCTTAACAAAATCCCTGACAACAGCTTTTATGATAGTAGTTTTGCTCCAATAAAAATGCTCGACAGTAACGAATCAACTGTGAAATTTGCACTCCATGCTGGAGAAGTGTTCTATTGCTGCTAAGAAAGGGAAACTTCACAATTCGGAATTTAGAATCATCACGCTCGTACGCTTGTCACATAGTTCAGATTTCAAATGTCCATCTTCGTCAATATACAACAAAAGGTTTAGGAAGGAAGTTGAAGCAGTCGTATCGGTAGTTTAATAAATTTCATGCTCATTGGGCCCTTTAAATTAAGGATTATTTAGAAAATGTACATCGTCTATGAAGCGAAAGTTGAAAAGCAAAGGACTGGGCTAAATGTTTTTTTATCTGTGCGCAAGACCTTGTGAGAACTTGGCTGCATACAAGAAAAAGGAAAAAGGGTCGGCTTAAAGTGGCGAATAGTTAGATCCTATAAGAATCCTTATTGTCTGTTGTAAAAACATTTTGAAAAATTCGACAAAAATATCAAAGATAACAAATTCTAGCATCTTCAATACGTCAGTCTCAGTATACTTCTAGTTTGAATTAGTATGGTTCTTAGCAAAAAATGTTTTGTCATTCCCTACTGCTAAAAATATGTATCTAGTGCAAAAACATTGATGTATTAAATCAGCAATTACTGTTTTTAGTTTATTGTGAGGCAGTGTTGTATAAAGAGTAGAAAAAATCAAAAGTTTTGAATGTTTTGGCAATAGCTATAGGAGAGACTGGTTCCGGATATCTGTTTATTCAGATCTTTTGAATTGTAAAGAATCCACATCTGATTCACTCTGCTCAGAAAATTTCCTAGTAATAAGGAATTCAATGTACGAGATTGTAATGCTAATAAATTATGAAAGAAAGTAATTTATTTCCTTAAATGGATATGAACTTAGTTATCGTAATGATGAGCAACAAGGTTGTGTACAATCCTAAATTATCTTAAAACGTTTTTTTTTTTCGAAATCTTCCTCTTGTCTTGCTTTTTTAATTATATTAATGAGTGAACACTTGAAGTCATTCCTAAAAGGAAATGTGATTAAGTAGGTTAGAGCCTTAACTATTACTGTATATCAGTTGAAAATAAGCAGTAAATAATTTTGAACAGGAAGAAGAAGAAATTTTACTTGAGTCCAATTCCCCTAAAATCTTACAAGTTTAGTGTTAAACGTGTTTCAATGAGTTTTATCTGATAATAATTTCGACTGGCTAAGATTCTATGATTCCTTGTTGTTAAAGTCGAATACAAAAGTATTAATCTACTGAATAATTTATTTCCAGAGATTAAGATCCCTTATGTGGTTTAACAGTATGATAGCAATGCATCAGTTGTCATAAAATATTACAATAATGTACTATTATACTCCTGCAATCCAAAATATATCGAAACACGTATTTCAAGTGTACCATATGCATTAACTCAATATCCTTTTATTGCTAATATCATAAAAAAATTAAAAAAAAGTTAAATGGAACTATTCAAAGTAAGTTCTTAATGGACTATGAGACTGCTACTCTTTCTTGTACTTTTCAAATTTACATAAATAATAAAAAACCGAAGTTACTGTTCATTTAGTTTCTGCATATGCACATTTCGACAACTTATGTCTCTCCAGTGCAGTTCAAATCAAAACATTTGAAAATCAAATATACCGAAATGTGAGTTAAAGCTGAGAGAGAACCAATTATCAGTAGGAAGTAAATGGTGAAGCCAAAATCAGTTAAGGACACAGCTATGCCAGAAGGAGATACTCCTTAGTTTTTAACAAAATTTTGCAAATTTAGATATTGCACGTTTCCAAATAAAATCGGTTTTCGGGCCAACACCGAAGTACTGACTAATGGGATGGAGAAAAACCATCGGGGAATAACACTCCACTAGCAGCGGCATAAGTCCAGTGTTATTAAATGATAAAATACCGAAGTAATTGTTAATTTAGTTTATGCATATGCACATATACTCATCTCTGAATGGATAAAAACAATGGGTTGATTTTTGGCAAATTTCTAAAGATTTATTCCTTTATTTGTATGAAGCCAGGTTAATACAAGGGCTAGTTAAGAAAAAGATAGTAAGGTAGCCAAGTCACATAATTTCAGCTTCATTTTTATATGTGATGTTGTTTAAATGAAGATTCATCTAATATATTCAAATAAACTGAAAATTCAAGGGACCACTGGTACACTATCATTAGCATCATACCTGGACTTGTACCCTAACATTAATAACGCTGTACATCTCAAAGCAAATAAATTACAAGCGTATTGATTTCGACTTTCCGATAGCAAACTTTCCGTTTTTGAGCAATAATATTCTCACAACCCCGGTTTGTGGCGTCTTCATTTTACAACTCATTAACTATTGTCTTGCCGTATGTGTAGTTTGTACATCGATTTTGTCAGCAGACCGGTTTTTAGTGAGAGTTTACACTTTGGTTTTCTATGTTGTTTTGCTTATCAGACTGTTATATTCAAGTTTTGTCTTTGTCAGTGTTTTTGGTACAGATAATATGTCTGAGTGTTCGAGAAGTAACACGTACTATAGATTATTTTGTCTACGGTTATAAAAATGGTATTAACCAATCAGACACTGAACAGATCGTTCAACACCATTTTCTAGCTAAATGTGTGACGGATGCCATGCCCGGAGCAGATCATGTTTACCCCTCCGGGGAAACCAGCTGATACCACCAGTTTTTTTCGGGGTTCACACTGCTAGTACTTTAGTTTTGTGGCGTTCCTATTTTGTTTATCTATCTTTGCCAGGTTGTCTCTTTTTTTTTGTTACATCTAAACTGCTGTATTTGTTTTTGTTTGATTATTAGAATTCCCCCTTCACCCTTGTTTGCTTCAACATTCTTTTGAATATGTATTTTACAAATTAAGAGATAATCATACTGAATTTTAGGATCTGAGGGGTAAATCGTATATTTTACCGTCGCAAATGAGTTTTCTGGCGACGCGTTAGCGGAGCCGGAAAACGGATATTTGCGACAGTAAAATCTTAGATTTACCCCTGAAGATCCTAAAATACAGTTTGATATATTATATATATACATTTATTTGTATTAAAACAAATACAAATCAAGGACGTGAGACAGCCACAAGTCACGCAAATAAAAAGATTCAAAATTAAGGCACTCATAGTGTGAATTCGCATTAAAACCGAGATTGACATCAGTGCTCAGGAAGGGTAAGCATGTCCTGTTTCGTCAGCAGCACCCGTCACACTATCAGTGAGTCATTCCAGGGTTGAGTCAAAACGGTTTTGTCTAATCAGTGAAGACGTCATAGAATTTCTCGAGGGCTGAATTTAACAAAGGCTGAACAAATCCATGACTTAGCAGCTTTTGGGACAGTATTTTTATGCTGTATTAAAATTAGTGTTAAACTACATGTTCAACAGTAAGGAATTAACTGTGAAATGTACACTCCATAGACTGGGGAGGTAGGTATATTGCTGCTCATAAAGGGAAAGATCACGATTGAGAAGTTAAAATCATCGCGTTTGTTATAAAGCAAACGTCCATCTTTGTCAATGTATATCAAAACATCTATGTACGAAGATGGAGTAGGTGTATCAGTAGTGTTGTTTTTTTTTCAAGCTCACTTGGATAGATCTGGTGTTAGTATTCCTTTAATTTTGGAATTTTAAGAGAAAGTACATTGCCTATGTAGCGGAAGCTGAAATTTAAGTTAGAATAGATAGCATTTCTTGGAAAACATGTATTATCCGTTTAAATTATTGAAATCAACGTACGCAGGGAAACACTGACCATAAAATTTCAAGGGGACGTCAATGTGCCGACCATAAAGATTCGCTAGGGAGGTCAAGATGCCGACCATAAAGCTTCGTCAGGGAAGTCTTCACTTTTCATGTCCATAATTTTACAAATGTATGTTATGGCTTGAAACATCATAGCAATAAAATGCAATTCCATTATCAGGAAATAGGGAAAAAAGGGGAAACGGGGAATGTGTCAAAGAGACAACGACCCAAAGGGGAGTAATAATAACTCAAAGCTACCATAAGATCTTCAATGAATGGTGAGGAAACCCCACAACCAACGGCAGGTCGGAGTCGGCCCCTAAATAAAGAGTAATCAAGTTCAGCAAAATAAACACCAACAAGCATGTTATGGAATGCTTATGAATAGGGGAGTAATAACAACTCAAAGCCACCATAAGATCTTCAATGAACGGTAAGGAAACCCCACAACCAACGGCAGGTCGGAGTCGGCCCCTAAATATAGAGTAATCAAGTTCAGCATAATAAACACCAAAAAGCGTGTTATGGAATGCTTATTGTGCAATCTGTTTTTGACAATTTTGAGAATCAGTCTAAATATTGTATGTTGTTGATATCTGTCCTTTTTTGTAAGATCGAAATATATTAAACCTTGATCATCAATAAATTTTGTAACCTCGGTGACAGTACATCCTAGAATAACTGAAATTCTCGATTAAATGAGAAGCAAATTTCTTTTTCTAGTCATTGAAGATCGGATTGACAGGACTATACTTACTTTATATGCATATTTATTCAAATTACCTTAATTTTAATACTTATGTTATACATTTCTCGACTAAAACGTGGCGGATGAATTTGTGCACCTAATCTCACATATGGTTTAATTCATCACATGTTTCGTTTTTCTTTTCTGTGCAGTACTTATATGATGTCATTGTATCTGTGTATTTCCGATGTTTTCATTGTCTTTTAGATAACAAAAAACCGTTGTTACTGTTAATTTACTTTCTGCATATGACCATTCCGACAACTTATGTCTCATCAGTGCAGATAAAATCGAAACATTGGAAATCAAGGAATCGAAAGGTTTACAAAAGCTGAGATTGACGGTTCGGTTCTCACTTACTTTGTAAAACTTATCGCATTTTGGTTTTGAAATGTAATAATAAGAATTGACTACATTTTAAAGTGTCACAGGGGTCAGGAAAGAGTTCACCCGACGTGTGATTTTGTTTGAAGCTAAGTAGTATATCCCTATAATATTTTTTTTTAATTAAAAGATATGGAGGTGAATGAACATTAGTCAAGCACTAAGTAATATAATATAAATCCAAGAAGAGAAGATTACACAGATTGTAATATTTCCGAAAACTCATTAAATTTATCTTTATACAACAGTTGTACTTTGCACGAACTGCAAACAACTTGTATGGTTATACTCAGTATCATATTTTATCGGTTCATTAATATGAGTTTTTGTGTGGATCCCAAATTAAATCCTTGCATTTTGTCATAACGATGACAATTACAGGAGTGCGTACACCAACAAGTGCAGCAAAACTGAGTGCAAACTTGTTTCAAATATTTCAAAAATAAAGAGTAACCTTGCAATTTAATTTAAAAGGCTGTGTGAATTTTTCTAAGGATATTGTTTACAAAGAATTTATGAATATCAAGACTGAAATGTGGAGTGCGACATTTGGCCCAAAATTATTTGCGATTTTCGAATGTATTGTAATTAATGGAAAAATTGAAATAATTAATTTTCTGATTAAATGGTTCACTAGATTTATATTTTGAGATGTAAATTTGTTGGAACGTGAATAAGTGGAAAAGCAGCAATGAAATTTAAGTGGTTCCTAAAGAACATATTGTTCTCACGTTTCCTAAATCATTACATATATTTAAAAGACAACCAAAAATATGTATCATGCCATATTTTGGTATGTTTTGCACTTCGACAAACACAAAAACCTTGCAAGAAAATATTGTAACTGTGTTGTTCTTCTTTTACTTTATTTTGGTCTGTTGATAGTGTTTTCCTAATTTTAATCCTAAAATGTGACCAAATTCGATCTCTACGACATTGTTATTTCGATGCGCCATGGTCTCCTCTTTCCAAAAATATATAATGCAGTACTGTGTGATTCCGTTAACCCAAAATTCGAGAAAATCATCACTCAGGCACACTACTACTACACCATGAAACATGGATATGCTATCATGTATCAATGATTAAATTTACAAATTTTGGAAACATTTTTGGATTTGTCAACCGGAATAGTAAATCATGTTTCTGTAGAATACCAAACATAAATGAATCAAACTACCCACATCAACATGAAATGTAAATAATAAATCTGACAGCGATAAGTAACATTACACGAGTTCATTGTCCTTTGCACAATATCTACTTTCCTATATCCGATAACGCTTGACATTTTCTATGCTATTTAATCTAATTGAATTATGTATATATTATAAAAGTTTCTACATATATGATCATATATAATGTTCTAAAATATGCATTATGTAAGAATATTTCTATCAAATAACTATCACGGATGATTCACAAAAACAAAAGGGTGCATGTGAACTAAATTGTATTTCTCCGAATAAGCCTATTGTACTTCACCATACTGATATCAATGGCAATAATATTGATTTGTCAATGCAAAAAGTTGTAACGAAAAGTTTATGATAGAAGCTGTTGGTGCCCATTGGTTTCTAAATTTTGAATCTTTTGACAATTTTGTTCAGTAATTTCATTATTATCCTAGTTTAAACTTTTATTGTGCGGTTATGCGGATGTAAACTTGGATTCTATTGGCTGATTAACCACCTGCTAAATAACTATGTCCGCCATACACAACAAGAAAATCAATAATCATGATAATGTAGTGTTTCACATTAACAAACATGCAGTAAGCATAGAAAAATAAACACATCGAGACATTAAACATAGTTTACTTCTACGTAATGTAACAGTAATTTCAGCCTGAAAATTAAAATACGAAAAACATCTATATATGGAATAACATGTAAATTATGTGCGTTCATTTCCAAAGGTTTCCGCTCAGTGTATTTCGAAAACGTCATTTTGCTGGTACAATCTTTATACAACTTGAAAAATCAATAAATCACTCGATTGTGTATTGTTCATGTTACGCTGTCAGTTGGTATAGTGTTTATTTTTAGAATCGTGTAGTTAAATGTAGGTCATTTTTGTAATTATCGTCTTCGTAGTTTAATGCAAACTGTGGTTAGCATAACCGCACAAAAATGTTATCATGCATTGAACCAACTAACATGATTATTAAGATAGTGTCGAAAATGGTTGAACGGTGCGGCTGACGCCTTACCGTTCAACGATTTTTGACACTATCTAAATAATCATGTTAGTTGGTTCAATGCATGATAACTTATAATGAAAAATATATAATTTGTTTATTTGTTTTGCCTTTGTCATACTGTCTCAACTCGTCTCTGATGTGAACTGCCCCATTTAGATCGCACCAGCTGGATTATGCCAAATCGGTCTGGGCTCCTCATACAAAAACCTTAATTTGCAAGATAGAGAGTGTGGCAAATTACAGCATTGAAAAACCCAAATTATAAATAAGATTTGGAAGACTGAAATAACCAACCTCAGCATACAGAAGTTTCAGATACTACGAGGCTCTTTGTAATATCAAATTCACAAACTTTTATCATGTAAAAAATTAAAGACGAACAATTGATAGGTCTTTCCCGGAATTTGTGTCATAATGTTCTCTTTGATTCATATGCTAAATTCAACATTCGAATCTTGATACGTACATTTCTTGATTTTTAAGCTTTAACAAAGATTTTTGACTGTTAACTTGAACTCATTTTGAAGGTCACGTATTCCTGAACATTTTTGTATTGAATCTCTTGTTTATTCAATGGCATTTGAGCTATAATTAAAAAAACATAATTGAACATTTAAAATCCGTGTTTGGTCCAAAAGGTCCAAAACGGTTGGTACCAATTGCAGATCTTAACAAAACACACAGTTTCTTCATAAAATTTTATCTCTTACGGTTTCTGAGTTAATGCAATAACAAGGTGTTGGGTCAAAATTCAGTCACCAATGACCTTCACCCTTAGCGTTTTTTGGTGTTAAACGGGAAAGGTCCCAGGTCTTTACGGCTTACCATCTCTGCGAAAAATTTTGTATAAAGGGGAGATAATTTTGTAACAATAAAAGGTTTTGGACCGTCCCCAAAATCTTAGCCATTGTGGTTGATATACCTCATTGTCTCAAAGAATCAGAAGGATATGTCCAACCGTTTCCCGAACATAAGGCAGAAAAAAGGAATACTAATCAGACGAAATACAGAAAGGTCTTTCCTTATAAGCGGAAAGACTTTAATAACAATTAAGAGAAATACAGAAAAGGTCTTTCCGTAGGAAGTTTAAAGACCTTTATGATCATAAGAAATACAGAAATGCAGAAATGTCTTTCCTTAGGAAGTTGAAAGACCTTTATGATCAGAAGAAATACAGAAAAGTCTTTCCTTGGGAAGAGTAATACCTTAATCATCAGAAAAAATACAAAAAGTTCTTTCCCTTGGAAAGAGGCAAAACCTCAATAATAATCAGAAGAAATACAGAAAGGTTTTTCCGTAGAAAGGGGAAAGACCTTAAATATCTGTTGTTCATAGAAATGTACAATACCCCAATGGTTTTGTATCTCTTTTGGTTGTCCAAAGTCCTCCTTAAGTTAAGATACTGTACTGTTTTATCTAACTAAAATAGATTCAGAATTGGATTAAAAGTTAATCAACATACTACTTCGAGTATTTAAAAAACGTTCCCATTGAAAATTGGGATAACAAAATCACCGAAGAGACTTGTCAAGAGCTCAAGTCCAAGAGACAAAGAGAAAAAACAAACGGAAACCACCTGAAAAAATGTCGCCCGCAAGGATCCTGACTTGGTAAAGCATTTCAAAAGAAAAGGTGGGTTAAACCGGTTGTATATCTTGCCACCCCCCCCCCCCTTTTCTATTGCGGTAGTGTTCGGTAGCAACTCAACAGCAACTGCCATTGAATGGTCGTATACAGTAAAAGGAAATGATCATCCCACGATTAAGTAAAAAAAGAATCTTGAATCAGAGTTTGGACCAAACTTCTTTAAAATTTCTAACCCAAATAATAATAAAAAAAAAATCATTCTCTGACATTTTCAATTTACCAAAATTGTAACTGGAACCGAAATTCCAAAAACTTGTTGCGCACATACGTACTATATTTGACAATAACAAAATCGAATCCATAAAACAAAATGTAAGAAGCATTTAGGTATGAAGAAAACGCGACAAACAAATGAAGGGAACCAATGACAACATTCCTTAATTTCATTTCGAAATGTAGGGATAATTAACAGAATATTGGACACCATTTAAAAAACCAGAATTCTAAAAGGCAAAAGATGACGGCGATGAACTTTTTTACACAATATTTGGCAACAAATATTATGAATTTGTTTCATATCTTATGTAATAATTGAACGAAAAACGTGTTTCTGACTAAGTCTTATAAGTTTTATCAATGCTTTATGCTTGTATATTTCTTAATACTGTTAGATAGCTTCTATATGAAAATATTGCTTGAGATACCCTTTACGCTCGCACGACCTACTGTTTCCTACTACAAAATTTATAAAAATATGAGTCAATTATATGTAGACGAAGATATGTAGGCACAAAACCGGGTACCTGACATAAATTAAATTATTACACGTATACTTGACATAAAGGCATGATTCAAACAAAAACATAATTGTGGTTTTTAGACGGATCAGCAGAT
Source organism: Modiolus philippinarum (assembly GCA_002080025.1). Classification (NCBI taxonomy): domain Eukaryota; kingdom Metazoa; phylum Mollusca; class Bivalvia; order Mytilida; family Modiolidae; genus Modiolus; species Modiolus philippinarum. The sequence continues at coordinate 119,862 of MJUU01009178.1, forward strand.
AAGAGAGAAAGTATTTATATAGATTATGGTAAATATAATCATTTAAAACGACATATAAATAAGATGACAGAACAAGATAAACTTGTCATCTTTTACACGTTTAACATATTCGATATTGCAATACAGTATCCCTTGAAATAAATAATTAAATACCGAAGTCACTGTGAATTACAGATGGCAAAGACATCTAATATCCAGATGTTAAAAATCAGATATTTACAATACATATATTCATATACGTCTATTGATCAGCCCAACATTGTTAGATATACAAATTTGCATTAGCAATTTGTTGGTCCTTGCCGCTGTGGGAGTCGAACCATCGCTAATGTGACATCTATGGCAACACCGCCTGCTCTTCCATAGATTGCTCGTTCATTTAACTGAGGGTTCGATTCTCACTGTCTCCGTCCATCGGCCTATACCACTAAGCCACCTAAGGCTATATAAAAATCCTAAGCTACATAAAATATAGCTTTCGGAAACTAGGTGATACCTTCTTTTAGGTAAAATCTAGGGTTTTATCGAGGTAGATGATGTAGATCAGCTCCGGTGAAGTATCATTTATAGCAGTGAGGATTCAATGTCTCTCCTAAAACAGTCTCGAATACTGCAATTGCATTCAAACGTTTGATTTTCTAACCTTTATACAACCCTTCCACATAATAAACTTAAAACGTTAATTTTCGATCTAATTCATCAATGTTTCTGTACTAAAACGGAAAGGCAGGTATTCTTCCGTAAATGGCTGATTCCCATGTAAGACAGCCCATAGAAGACAGGGTCGCGTGAAGCTGTCCTACACGGGTAAACGTCTAACCCAACGTTCCGAATTGTTTGACGTCACAATTGTTATCATAATAAACACCGTGAATTATTTGACGTCACAGTTGAAAAATCCACATGGAATGGCAAGTTTTACGTTCCTTCAGTTTTTTCATTGTATTTTACGGAAGAAATAGGTTCTTACACTCGACTAAAATTAAAGATCGGGATATCTTCCACTTGTGTGAGAAATTCTACGTCTTTTCCCTCGTTACAGTCGGGAGAAGACGGAATTTCTCACACTTGTGGAAAATATCCCTTATCTTTAATATGGTCTCGTATAAAATCCTGTTATTCTTATTTGGTAATAGGAAAAGATTAAACGTATTTCTGAGTCAAACAAGAAATACAGTGAAAATGACGTGATAAAGATGCTTGAATATTTGATCGACAAAATTTTTGATGAAAATGGAGGCCGCGTATTTCAACAAACAATAAGGATTCCTATGTGAAGAAATTCTGCACCACTTTTAGCTGACCTTTATTTTTACTGGTATGAAGCAAAGTTTTTACATGCGTAATAAAACAGAAACAAAAACAACTACTGTATAATCATTTATTTTCGTGGGGATAAAATTTCGTGGATTTAATCTTCAAATCTAATATAATATATAGTAATTACTATTGTTTGAATTAAATTCGCTGGGATTTAATTTCGTGGATAAGTCTTACCCACGAAATATATGAAATTCAATCCCCGACGAACATTTCTGCTTTTACAGTAGCTAAGACTTTTAATTTCAGTGTCAGATATATGGATGATGTACTTTCGCTCAAAAACAAAAGATTTAAAAATATTTGCATCGGATCTACCCGTGTGAACTTGAAATTAAAGAGACAACAAATTCATCAATTTGCTCCATACCTCGACCTTTTATTATACATTGTCGAACATCCACGTCTGAAATATAGCTTCTCAAAAACTCAAAAGACTTATTAGAATATCTATCTTCAAGTGACTGCAACAGTGTCAAAACATTTGATTTTTCTACTCTCTATACTACTCTTCCACACGATAAGCTAAAGTCAGTACTCTGGGATTTAATACGTCAGTCTTTCTGTACTAAAAAGGGTGACAGAAGATATTCATATTTAGTGATAGGTAAACATCACACTGATTCACATGAAAAGTTTACAAGCGAGGATGTCGTTGCAATGCTGGAATTCTTGATTGATAACATATTTGTAGAATTTGGAGGACAAGTTTTCCAGCAGACAATAGGGATACCTATGGGGACCAATTGTGCGTCACTTTTAGAAGATTTGTTTCTTTATTCGTATGAAGCCAGGTTCATACAAGGACTAGTGCAGAAAAAAGACAATAAGCTAGCCAAATCCTTTAATTTCAGTTTCCGTTATATAGATGTTCTTTCATTGAACAATCCCCAATTTAAGGATAACTTTCATCTTATATACCCAAATATACTTGAAATTAAAGAGACCACTGATACACCATCATCAACATCATACCTGGGCCTCTACATTGACAACTCTGGACGCTTGAAAACAAAACTTTACGACAAGCGTGATGATTCCGTTTTTGAACAGTAATATTCCCGCTTCTCCGGCATATGGCGTGTACATTTCACAACTCATTCGCTATTTCCGTGCCTGTAGTTTGAACAGCGATTTTATCAAAACAGCGAAATTACTATCTCAAAAACTTATACATCAAGGGTATGTTCAGTCACTGTTGCAATTGTCACTACAGAAGTTTTACGGTCGTCACCACGATTTGACAGGACATAACAATGTTTCTGTTTCACAAATGAGAACAGATATTTCTGGGTAGATCCAGAGTTTGTTACCGGACTGACTAACACCGACTGTAACAAAACCTGACTTTTCACTAGCAGTGTGGCGGGTGCCACGCGTGGAGCAGATCATGCTTACCCTTCCGCAGCACCTGATGATACCGCAGTTTTTATAGGGGTTCACACTGCTAGTGCTTTAGTATTCGTTCATGTTCATTTTTGTTTATTTGTTTTGTCTTTGTCATACTGTCTCAATTCGTGTTGCTGTGAGTTGTCGTGATTTTGGATTTATGATTTAGGAATTTCCCCTTTCCTCGTTCTTGCTTAGGTATTCGTTTGCCGATGTATTCTATGACAAACGTGATGATTTTGACTTCTCAATTGTAAACTGTCCCCTTCTCAGCAGTAATATACCTAGTGCCCTAAGCATTCGGAATGTATATTTCACATTTAATTCGTTACTGTAGAGCTTGTACTTCATACAGTGACTTTGTGGAAAAAGCAAAAGCACTGCATGAACTACAAGCTGAGTCAGGTATATGTTCAGCCGTTGTTACTTTCTTCCCTTCAGAAATTCTATTGCCGTCACCACGACATCATCGATAAATATGAAATGTCGGTGTTACAAATTAAAACTGAAATTTTCAGCTAGATTCACGAAGTTCCGGATTCGACATTACGATTCTGACATTACCATGGATTGACCCACTGACAGTATGACAGGTGCTGTATACAGGAAAGGACATGCTTAACCTTCCGGAGCACCTAATGTCACTCTTTTTGACAGTTCACACTGTTAGTACTTAAGTTTTCATTGTTGTATTTGTAGAGTTTGTGTTTTTTGGTTGTATAGCGTCTTTGGTCTTCCGTCCTCTGATGTTTTTGCTTTTGCCTTGTAGCTGGACTTGACATAATTTTTGTCAAGAAAACCGCTTAGGTGCACGTAAGGGCCTTCCTGATCTCTCTTGAGGGGTGAATATTGTTCACCTCTGGTTGAAGACTATCAAGATGTAGACAAGAATAAAAGCCCTGTCCTTGAGGAACTGGAGTTTTCTATGTATCGTGTTTGTTTTTGTCACATGTACATTCACTCCATATCCTTTCAATTTTTTTCTATTTCATTTATGTAATCCCGTTTTTTTGTTCCTTCAGTATTCTTCTGCGGATTGTTTTTATAAGGAAAGCCGCGACACAAAGTTATTAAGGGTTAAAGGTCATTTCATAAAATTTAGAAAAATCTCACGCAACTTAAAGTTGGCCTCATTTTGCCAACAAACCCCGCACGAAAATAAAAAAAAATAATGTTAATTTTTTACAGACAGTTCATTGTTTTTTTTTTATATTTACTGATTTGACATTTAACTTCATTATACAAAACAACGGCAGTAGAATACCGAAGGAACAAAGCACAAGGTTACACAATTCAAAGTCCAGAGACAAGGCAAAACCAAGAACACCAGAAGACGGAGGACCAAAGACACTACATGCCACCAAAACACACAAACACTACATATACAACACAAAAAACTAAATCACTAACAATGTGAACTCTCAAAAAACAGAGTGACATCAGGCGCTCCGTTTCACGGTTCGCATTTGTTTTTGTTTTGTTTTGTTTTTGTTTTTGTTTTTTTGTTGTTTTTTTTTTTTGGGGGGGGGGTTAATATTTGCACCTCAAATATATAGAGGACGTTTTTGATTATAACATGTACGAATAGTAAATTCTAAGTGTTTATACAACCATTGTTTAAAGGAAACCTTGAATCTAATTTTAAAGTTGAATAATATTCGAAAAATTTCAAATGTGTAACAGATCAAAAATTTTGATAAGATTTGGTCTAGCATATAATTTTACTTTCATATGGTTCAAAGTTGTCGCGCATAGTGCGGTTTCCAGATGTATCAAGCGATATTAATTGCAGATTAATGTAATATTTTGAGATTTTTACGCAAATTTAGTGCTTTAATTTGCTGATTTGTGAGAAATGGATAACAGGAAACAACTACAATGGCTGAAAATTATAATTACATGCCACAATCTGCTAGGGCACTACAAAGGAAAAACACGAATAAGACAGAAGACAAACGTTAACAACGATAGGAACTCGGGGCAGCTGGACTTGGTACCGGTACTAGCAAAAGCCAGTGGTAGGATTAAACCGGCTTATGGATACCCAAACCTCCCCTTTATCTGTCCCGTTTCCCCTATAGTTGAATAAACACATGAATAAAACCCAATACAGGTAGACTTTTTAACTCTATGACCACAATCTTGAAAAGAGAGAAAATGATAACAATACGTAATTTTGAAAGGTGGGCCGAAGGGTGCTCGCCGCTACACTGCCGGCTAGCTCAAGGAGCCTAGTCTGCTGGTGAAGCACTGTCGCACTGTTGGTTGGATTTCACTGTAATGGCAGATATGACACCCATGATTTTTGACGCATATGTAGAGCTGATGGTTGTGTATCCGTTTCAATATATATCATTTTGATATTCAGGCAAGTTAATTCGCATTCAACGAAAATGTCCTAAATTGGTGATCCTTTTTACACAAATCTCAACAGTGACAAATTATAAAAAAAAATCAATGAATAATTAGTTACATTCTAGCTACAAATTGTATTTAAGGTCCAGACTTTCACAAAAATAGCTTCCTATCAGGATATCAGAGACTACTACTAATTTCTCTAAATTTAAATATACCATAACTAAAGTTCTGCTATGGGGTAGCCCTTGAAATGAAAAATTATAGAAATTCTACAGCAGTCACCCGGATTTGACATTACCGATTCTGACTTTATCCTTAATTAAACCACTAACAGTGTGACGGGTGCTGTATACTGAGCAGGACAAGCTTACCCTTCCGGAGCACCTGATGTCACTCTTTGAGAGTTCACACTGTTAGTGCTTTTTGAACATTGAGACCCTACTACGGGACTTCATTATCATTTCAAAACTTGCTGATTATGTGCTTCTCGTGTCCATTGGATTTCAGACTTTGAATTGATTTTTTTTATTAAAAAAGTTGATAAAATGGATCTTTAAAGTCATACTACTGGTTTGCTTAAAGGTTTTCTGATAATAATGTCAATGACTTATTACCCTAAGGTTAAGCATATAAGTCTGCTTATAAAGGGCAGGCCTTGCTATATAAAAATTTGATGGGTGTTCCATGGAACACTTGTGTCTCCTGCATTGCGTACGCAGAACAGCCATTTTTGGATCATTGGACCACTAAAATCTGTAAAATTAAAAATCTAAATATCATATAGAAAAAAACGAAAGGATATGGAGTGAATGCACATGTGACAAAAATGCACACGATACATAGAGAACTCCAGTTTATCAAGGACAGGGCTTTTATTCCTGTCTACATCTTGATGTCGCCTATATATGCATGTCTAGATTAGAATAAAACCATATCCTGCAAATTTGTGTACAATGTGAAGTATAGTTATGAAGGACTTGCAGATAAACAAACTGAATGAACAAGTGAGCTATGTAGGCCAGCTGAATCTCTAAAATCAGCAAAAAAAGTATAATTTACATTACCAGATCTGATAAAGAACATATGCTAAAAGTTGAGATGGAATCTGACAGACAGATATGAAAGAGTCACAGATTAACAAATCGAATTAGCAAATAAGCTTTTTGGCTCGGTGTAACTCGTAAGGATGTACTCTGGTGAGGAGCCAAAATTTTAAAGTATTAAACTCATTTCAAACCTTGATTTTTGCAATGTTCTTACCCTATAAATTCAATATATAAAGAAAAATTCAAAGGTTGCTGTGCAAATCATTTTGCTACAGATGTTTGAAAGTGACCAATTTAGCACTTTTGCGCATTTTTAGGCATTTTTGCCGAATTTTTTACTATTTTCATTAAAAAAATCTAGCTTAGAGTATTACACCTTTTCTCATACTTTCTAAAAAGCTATAAATAGAAAGAATTAATTAATATAAGAAAGTTTTGTCCCATTTTCATGCTTTTTAGGGGCAATTTCAGCATTTCCATATTTCCGTAAAAAAAAATGTAGATTTTCAAAATTTTTAAACAGGTGATGGTTTAGTCTTATTTGTTTTGTGATTTTTATTGCAAAAATCTATAACACTTTTTTTTAAAAAGCAAAACAAATCTTAAATGCATATTTTTTCATAAAATGGCTTTTTCTAACTCAACCACTATTTTGTGAAAATTTGACATGAATCCAACAGCCCATTAGGGCATTAATCTTCAATTTGAGATTACTCTGAAACCACTTGATAGAAATGAATGATTTTTTGACACAGTTTAAAGATTAACATCAATTTTGTTAATTCATTGCTATTGTACATAAAATATAAATAATTTTAGAATTATTTCCAAACGAGATTTCAACGAGACTGAAACATCACTAGAAAACATCCTTAAATTTGTAAAACCAAAATTTTAATCATCAGGCGTACATTTACAAATAAATAACAAAATTACCAAAGTTATTGTGAATTTAATTTCTGCATATATGTGCAAATCGACAACTTATGTCTTTTCGGTGCAGATCAAATCCAAACATTTAAAATCAATAAACCGAAATATGTGAAAAAGCTGACAGAGAATAAAGTACAAATAGGATCTAGAGAAAATTAGCAATGAATTCCGCTCAAACCGGTGCTAGGGGCCGTCTTTAACATGCTATTAGGTATGAGTAAAGCTCATTGTTGAAGGCCTCATGGTGACTTCAAGATGAAGAACAACAATAAAGCGTTGTTCCATTGCTTATTATTACCATGTATTTGTAGAGACTTTGTCTCATTTGCATTTACTCCATATCCCTTCATTGTTAAATACACATCCTGTCAGTTTGGTTGAAATATGACTACCAGTTTTGAAGGAATTTCAGATTAGCGAACTCACTTAACAAATGAGTGTTTTAGGCCCAGTAAACCTCACAAATCTGTTAAATCACAATTTTACTTATCAGCTGCACAACTACATCAGGTGAAGAACATATCCTGCAAGTTGGAATCTGACTTATAGTTATGATGGAGTTTTGTATCAACTAACCAAATTAACGATTTAGCAATTTTGGCTCCATGAACCTCTAAAATCTGCAACCAAAATTCTTAGTATTAGATGCACACCTTCACCGGGTGAACAAGATATTTTGCAAGATCGGTCGCAATCATACTTACAGTTGTGATGGAGTTGAAGATTAACAAACCAGATTTACAAATGAGCTTTTTTTGGCTCTAAAATCTGTAAAACAGAAATTTTACGTATCAGATGCACAACTAAATCCGGAGAACAACATATCCTGAAACTTTGGACCTAGGCTGGCGATATGAAGGAATTTCTGATTCAAAAACCGACAGACGACGCAGGACGACCACGCAAGACAACAGATAGTAATCCCTATGTGTTAACTCTGCTTAAAGCAGGCGACACAAATATATACATATGAATGTAAAACAGAGTAAGCCGTTACCATTTTAAACACTGGCAGATTTATACTTTATAATAATTTTTAGGAGGTAGACCTAGGTTAAGGACATAACTCTTAAAAATAACATGTATGTTTGTTTAAGTCAAATAACATTAATATATTCTAAGCTTCTAAGTGACATAGATGATTTTGATTCTTTTCACATAAATGCTTAAAAAGCATCGATGAAACTGACTCTTTCAAACGCCTTGCAGATTAAAAGAGTTATCTCCCTTAGCCTAGGTCTATTACCTTAACTTCCAACAAAACATAATTAACCAAAAACAGACAGTTAGTTTCAGTATGACTCTATCAATAAGAAAAATTCATTTCAAGTTCTTTATCTTTAAAATTGACTTCATTTCAAAATGTGAATGACTATAATTACGAAAATTCGATGTCAAATTTATTGTTCACTAATTTGCTAATTATCAAAATTAAGCTTGAGAAAAAACGGTATTATACTTTATGATAATTTGAAAAAAAAAGATTTTCCAAACTACAATTACAGAAATTTCTAGAAGACATTTAATAAGACACCAATGTTTTTTTTTTTTTTTTACCATAAATAAAAAAAAACAAATACGCTAATAGTTGACCTCTAAACCAAACTGAAAACTTGTTTTGTTTGGAAGCATCAAAATATAAGTAACCATGAATTTTAAAAAATGAAAGATATATAAAAACGGAACATTGTAGCTGACATTGCCGCTCTATTCTAAGATAGTCTTACTTCAAATCATGTTTCTGGATCTTAACATTATAGTATTACATTAATTTAAAGTCATCAAGTTTTCAAAAAACTACAGAAACTTATAGTAAAAATTGTCACAAAAGGATGAAGAACAAAGAACAAGTAACAAGCTTCATTTTCAACGTGTGGATTAGGTATGTAATTAAAGGTCAGTATTACTAATATACAAACATTTTCTAATCTAAATAAAATTAGGTAATTGTCAAATTATTATTGGTACAGTGTCAACAACAAGAATTTTTGGATGCATTGTACTTTCATTTGCATTTGTGTTTAGTTTATTCTGTGTTGCCTGTTGTGTCAATGGGGATGTTTCTGGTATTTCTTTATTTTGCGTCATGCTTTAATTTTAGAGACACTTATAAAAAAAACACATTTATTTTTGTTCAGGATATATCATTTTTCGCATGACTTGTACGTACATTTAGCATGTTTAAGGCATGTACATACAATTACTAGTGTATCAAAGTCCAGGGAAGGAAGAATATTATATATACACTTAAAATGAAAAGCAGAATAAATACATTCACTATTTTTCTGTTATTTTGGTAAGAATTTGCCAATCCCGTCTTACGTTTTATATGATCTGACCAAAACTTTTGGGAATTCGGTCAGTTTTTAATTACTTCACATTGTAAATACATTGAAATAATAGCAATACAATATTTGAATGTCCTGGGCACCAATCGAAGGTTTGACGTGTAAAATTAAAAGCATTTCCAGGCGACGCGAAGCGGAGTCTGTTAAACAGATATTTTGGCCGTCAAATAAAGATTGACGCCCCGGACATACAAATGAATTACATATATAAATTCAAAAAAGACGAGAGAATGTTGAATATATATCAAATGATAAGTATGTACTTCAAATATAACAAGTCCGAAAGATACACTTATTGAAATTGCAGCATGACAGGTCAAATTACCCACTCAAGCGACGGGAAATAACCTAATAATCACCGTACGAAAACCACAATATAGAAAATTGAAAATTCGTGAACTTTTTTTCTTTTTGTGTATGTGTGTCATACTACCATCAGGATTCTGAATCATATCATGGTGTGATACGAATGAAATAAATAGTACTAAAATAGCAAAAAAATTATCTTCAAGTTCAAAAAAGGCGTGGGTTACAAACTCATAAAGGAATGAAACGCCAGTGCTTTTGCGTTTGTTGCGTTCTTTTTCTTCTTTATTCCTTTATTTATTCATTTATTTTGTCTTGTCATTTTATTTTAATTTGTGATTAAATATGAATGGTCGTGTTGTTTTTATTTTGATTTTAGAGTTACTCCTTCCTGCTATCTTGCCTACATTTTTTCTTTATTATTTTTCAACAGATTGATATTGTCATATTCAGTTACTTCAAACTTAGAAAATATACCAAGCATTGTTATGATTATAATCTATGATACTGGTGCAAGTCTAATGCACAAAATGTCTTGTTTATTAGTACCGGAGCATGGTTTTTTGATACATTGGGATGTGGTTTATTGATACACTGGGATATAGTTTATTTTTGTTTATTGGTTCACCAGGGCATGTTTTATTGATATACATGTATCGGGGTTTTGTTTATTGTTTATTGGTACAATGGGGCATGGATTATTGATAAATCGGGGAATGGTTGAATAATTCATCGTGGCATTGTTTATTGATATATCGCGGTTTGATTTATTGGCACAGTGGGGCATTGTTTATTGTTACACCAGGGCATGGTTTATTGATATGTCGGGGTTTTGTTTATTGGTACAACGGGGCATGGATTATTGATAAATCGGGGAATGGTTTAATGCTTCATCGTGGCATTGTTAATTGATATGTCGGGGTTTGGTTTATTGGCACATTGGGGCATTGTTTATTGTTACACCAGGGTATGGTTTAATGACCATGATGATGGGGTCTGATTTACTGTTATATCGGGGTCTAGATCATTGATGCATTGAACTCTTGTCTATTGGTTCATCGTGGAATCGTTTTTTGATACTTCGGGATAGGGTTTAATGGTATATCAGGGTGTGGTTTATTGATACATCGGGTATGGTGTGTAATAGAAAAAGAAGGGAAATTAATACATCGGGGTCAAATTTATTTGTAATCAAAATGGGCAATTGTAGAATATGGGAATCAAAATTAGCAATATACACTGTAATTTTTGAAAATCCGTTTACCGGATGTTCTGGCTTTAAACCTAGGCCCTTGCAAGTTTGAAATTACTTTTTTTTACCCTCGTTGATTTCTGGTGGACTTAAAGTGAATGGTACTAATGAATTAATCTACCGCTAATTAAATAAGCAACAGAAAGCATTGTCAACAGACAATTTCAATAAATATTAAAGTTGTCAAGTGTACAGCATGACTAAATTTACTGTTCATTTTTGCAACTTTGGTATTTTTGTATTATATAACAAGCTATGTATTTGTAACCCCTAAAGCGACCACAGCCGATTGTTAACGTCAATGATTCCAAAGATTCACATTCGTGGAGCAGAATTGGCCGGACACTGACAATTGACTTTGGTACCCTACTTACGAATATGGCCCATATATATGTAAATTCCTGATAAATAAAGTTCATTCTCAGGAACAAAAGAAACAAATGCTGGGAATTAAAAAAGTGTTTGTGTTGTAGCACACAATATCAACGATGTTCCGCTCTTTAATCGGCAAGGCGACTCCATATTAGGTATATAATGCCTGTTTAAAAAAAGGAATAAGAAAGCGGAAACACAAAGCTGTAAGAAGCCGAAAGCACGAAACTTGCGAGATTTGTAACAAAAAAAATGTCAAAATTTAAATTCTTGTTTTCGCGATTTTATCTTTCGTGTCAGGAAATTTGCATTTTCGTCCTCGCATTTTTGTTTTCGTGTCTCCACCATTTTACGTTTTCTTTTTATTTGGTTCCACGTTTTTGAGTTTTTTAATAACGGCCATATCCAGTTTACCTAAAAGAAAAACATTCGCAATGATCAAATTTACCCATCCGGGTACGGTATAATGGTGTATCGGAGTACGGTTTATTGGTTCATTTGGATCTAGTTTATTGATATGTCTTGTTCTGATTTATTGGTAACCAGGGTCTGATTTACTGGTATATCGGACACTAAATTATTGATGCACCGGAGTTTGGTCTATTTGTACATCCTGGACTAGATGTTTTTTTTTACTTCGAAGTCGGGTTTAATGGTACATCAGGGTGTGATTTATTTGTACATCGGGTATGGTGTGTAACTAGATCGGGGCCTTGTTAATTGGTACATAGGGGTCAACTTTATTGGTACGTGGTGTTAGATTACTGGTACTCCTGGATATTCATAGTGGAGGGAAGAACGCCACAAAGCATAGGAATCAAGATGAGCAATTGTAGACACGCCGAGATGTTCTCATCTAAAAGGTTCACTTATTCAATCATTAAATGATATTTACTTTTCTTTCAACTGGTAATTGAAAATCGCACGGACAAGCTGGCTAGTACTTGTGATAGACCATGAACTGAAGAAATTAAGTCAGTTGACGTTGCTATGGCAATTGTCCTTCATGCCTATTTACTATTGTCTTATCGAATCGGGCATGAAAGTATTGATGATATATTCTTGAAATTAATTTGTGTACCGTTCGTCTCAGCATGTCATGTGCATTGAAATGGAAGCCAACTCGAGCTATTTTCTGCTCTGAAGGAAGTGCATCATGTCAAAAAGACTTCACGTTCACTTGAAATTCGCAGTAAAGAATAAAAACTTGTAGCAGCCCAACTGAGCAGAGGAGTTCGGATCTTTCAATATCGGAGAAGTAGCCAAGCCAACCGAAGAAGTCCAAGTTAAATTACGGTGCGTTTAACCCAAGGCAACTAAACAAAAGTATTGAGGACGCCCACAAAGACAGCAACAAAGGAAATGGAGAGAAGACAGCAAAGCAAAAAGGTAAAGAAACCAATCATGAAAAAGTCAGTAGCCAAGAACAAGCTAAGAAGGCCGCAAAAACTCACAAGAAGACAAAGACTATCAGACTATTGAACATTAAGAATTGATGTCAAGAGTCTCAAATTTAAGGTCTGCCATAATCTTAAAAAAAGAAGTTCAGTTGTGAATAATCAAAGTATTTCCCTCTATTTGTTTTGTTATCGTTTTTACTTATTTAGCAAAAAGCCCCCTCCTTTGATATAAACCGTTGTAGAGAGAGGTATTAAATAAATAAATAAACAAAAAACAGAAAAATAAACAGAAAGAAGTTCTGACATTACATTTAGTTCAACGTAATTATTTGAAAGTTTGGTGCCATATTTTTCCACTAGCATTCCGCAATCTGTTCCATTCGTTCATCGTGTCTCATTCCGGTGTAAATAAGCATATCGACTTATCCAGCCGGGTGGATGTGTGGTGTGGTGTGGGGGTTTAGGTGGTGTAGGGTTGGGGGGCTAGGGTGGTTGAGGGGTAGTTATAGCGTAATTCTGACTTTATTTTTTTCTAAATCCAAAACATAAAACGAACTTTAATTCGATGAAACCCCGATCCCGGTGCATTTAATTTCCCAAAGCCCATGCTTAAATTATAGAAATTCTGAATTCCCGATCTTAAAAACTTCAAAATCCGGCATCCGAAAAAGTTCGCTTATCCTGAATAACTTAATTACATTTAATGATATCCCGATTTCCGATGCATCTTTTTTTCCGAAATTCCGGGGTTAAATTATAGAAATTCCGGCATCATGAAAAAGGTCCGCTCATCCCCGAACTTAAAAAGAACTTCAATTCCGATTCCCGGTGCATTTATTTCTGGAAATCCAAAACTTAAATTATAGAAATTCCGAATTCCCGAGCTTAAAAACTTCAAATTCATGCATCCCGAAAGAGATCCGTTCACCCCGGACTTTAAAAGAACTTAAATTTGATCAAATCCCGATTCCCGATGCATTTATTTATCTCTAAAGCTTAAAAACTTCAAATTCCGATATCTCAAAAAGGTTCGATCATTCTTCAAGTCGACTGATGTTGTATCCAAAATTCATCTCATTTCTCCCTTTTCCTTGACGAATCACAACGTTATAGCGTATAGAAGTTGACAAGTTCAGAAAGCTCCTAAAATTGAGATTCATGCGCGCTGTACCTTTGTACCTGACCTTAATGTAAATTTCTGTTCAAATATCACAAACATTTTTTGTACCATACATTTGAGACTTGTACTTGCCCTGGCTTTTATAAAAATTCAGATATTCATAAAAATGAAAAAAAAACAATAAAAGGAAAAATGCACCGAAAATACTAGAGGCTAAATTCGAGGACAACTAGAACAGGTAGACGATATACCCTTGTACTCCATCCTTCAAAGGTACAATTCTTCAATCATTAAGTGATAATCACTTTCCTTTCAACTGGTGATTGAAAATCGTACGGACAAGCTGGCCAGTACTGGTGATAGGCCAAAAACTGTAGAAATTAAGTGAGATGACGTTGCTATGGCAATTGTCCTTCATGCAAATTTACTAATGTCTTATCCATCGGGCATGAAAGTATCGATGATATATTCGTTTGAACAATTTGTGAACGGTTCGTCTCGGGATGAGAAATGAATCAAAATGTTATTTTTGAAAATCCGTCTACCGGAAGTTCTGGCTTTAAACCTAGGCTCATTCAAATTTGAAATTACTTTTTATTACCCTCCTTCATTTTTGATTAATGGTACTAATGAATGAATTAATCTACCGCTAATTAGATTAACAACGAAAAGACGTTTTCAGTAGACAATGTCAATAAATATTAAAGTGGTCGGGTTTTGTATTCGTATCTCATTATACAGTTCAGATTGGCCATTTATCGAGTTGAGACGAGTGCACGTGAGTTCGTCTCAACTCGGTCGTCTCACACTAGAGATAACCATTTACAGAAAAAGTTTAGAACTGTTTGTGTTGTAACACACACTGTCAACACTTTAGAGTTGATTATGTCCACTTTATCGTGTTCCGCCCTTTCATCGGCAGGCCGACCTCATATGAAGTAGATCTGGTTATACAAGGAACAAAAAAGCGGACAAAAAAACGTGAGAAGCCGAAAGCACGAAAATTGCGAGACGTGTAACCAAAAATGTGATAACAATTTAAATTCGTGTTTTCGCAATTTCATCTTTCATGTCAGGAAATTTGCATTTTCATTCTTGCGTTTTCGTTCTCGTGTGTCCGCCTCTGCTTTTACTATCTTGGAATTAAGTTTTAACGTTTTCGAGTTGTTTAATAATGGCTATATTCGGCTTGTCAAAAAAAAGATGATCAAACATGCAATATTTGCCATAGAAAAATATTTGGAGAAGAGTAAAAGTGCGGTTCAGTTTCATGTCTTTAAATGTCTTTAAATGAAATGCAGGAATTCGCTTTATAGTACCACCATTTTGATTCAAAATGTATACAATTGCACATTTTTGTTACATGTGGTGTCGCAGTGGTGGACATTTGGCTACGTTTAAAGTCCTTGTTCAAATGCAGAATTTTTGCCCGTCGTATATATAAAATTCAACATCAATTAAATTTTGAAAGACTTTCAATATATCAACCTTTTCACTCGATTTATCGGCATATGATAAAATTCTTAAATAAACATTCAAAAGCTAGGGGTCTTGATTTTTAGTTATATTGTTGTAAGAGAGATAACTTAAATCGTATTTCAATCCAAAAGAGATAACTTTGGAGGGGTTACTTAGTCTTAATATCAAATAATTTCATTGATTTAGAATTTAATTGAGGCAATCATCGATCTTTGTTTCTAACTGGAGAACGCTTTGATCATTTTTCTTGATACTTTTTGAAAGAGAACAAACAATTCTGAAGAGAAACGCTATATCAACAAACAGTGAAAGCTGTCTTATATGAAGTGCAACTTACATACCACTCTTATATGCTCGTCTATTTCGGAATGTATTATATATACCAAGGACAGTCCGTCCGTCCACACGTTGTACTCTTACTGTACAACCATAACTAAACGTCACAAATTGTCTGGCGTCAGATTAGAATATACATTCTAGATGTATTATACATTATAGATGCTTTGTTTTGGGTCGTTTTAACCTGGATATGGGATGTTGTCTCCTTGACATTTTCCCCATTTCCTTTCTTTTTCATATTCAAATGAAGACAGCATTGCTTACTCACATTATCGTTATCAAATGCTGAAAGTAACATATTTCTTAAGAAATTTGCGCTTTAATTTAATCATTTAATTACAAGTAGGTAACTTTGGCTTTTCAATTAATGAATTCCCACTAAGCATATGTAGAATATTTGCAGGAACCTGTGTGACATAAAATGCAATGGCGGACCAAAGATAAGATCATTCTGGTCACTTGTTCTCTGTCAGTCTTAACACGCATTTCGATGCATGGTCATCCGATTGTTTTTCTTTGGACTGCATAAGACATAAGTTGTCAGAGCAGCAATCTGCAGAAACTAGATTTACAGCAACTTCGGTATTTTGTTATTTTTACCACTAACTGGTGTATCTCTAGTGAACTGTTAGTCCTTGATGGTATTCACAGTCAGTACTTCATTTTGTTCTGAAAACTGATCTAATTTGAAAATTTGCAGTATATATAAATTATAGAAATTTTTGCATAAAACTTAGAAGTATTTTACTCGTGCATACCTCTCCGTAAATAGCTTTGATTCTTCATTTAGCCCCTATTGTCTTTTTTTCTCTATCAGTTTCTGCACATACATGTATTTTGATTTACGGTCTTCCAAATATTAATTGGCCAGAAATCAGCATCGATTTGGTCATTTGCATTTGAATTTGGATCTAATTCGGGTATCAGTATCCCATTGAACTTACAAGAAAAATAACGAAAAAGGCTATATTTACATAAAAAGTAGTTGAAGATCAAGTGCGGGGACATATTTTGACATTATATTCCGTGATTAATTACACGGATACTATCAGATTGTTCTCGGAAATAATTTCTAGGTTCCTCAGCACTTGGAAAAGTTGAACTGCGAGACCATTAATATTTTATGAATAAATTGTAAAATGGCTGATAGGTCAATATCTTCAATTCCAAAATTTACCCACAAAATAACTACAAAATTCGAATCTTAAAGAAAATGTCAAAGTAAACCTTATTCATGCTGTTATCAAATTCGAGGTTCCCACGGAAGGTAAATATGCAACGATGTCATAACGTATCAAGTCATAAAACCAGACTTTACTCTAAACAGTCACGACTGGCGTTTTGTTTTGACTTTGAAAACGTCATACAGAAATCTAAAGGGGGTTTTAAAAAGAAATCAGTAACGGGTTAACCAAATTATCGTGTTTTACAGCAATAAAGGCGGCTTTACCAGTTCAGCGTCCTTGAGGAAACCATCTTGTCACGTGATTTTTTTTCAAATGAATATTCATGAGAAAATTATATACGATATGATTTGTCGAAATGGCCCTTTGTAAATACTAATTAACATCATTTTGTTATTGATATAATTTTGAGAATCTTATTCTCTCGTTTTGCTGTGCTCTACTCTAAAAAAAATCTATCAACATGGTTTGTGCTAGACACCCAACGATAAGAGACGCAAGTCTAACCCGAGGGTGTCTAATTTTTTTCGTCTGGCGCTCTCATTTGTGATTTTGTCATT
Organism: Modiolus philippinarum; assembly: GCA_002080025.1. Taxonomy (NCBI): domain Eukaryota; kingdom Metazoa; phylum Mollusca; class Bivalvia; order Mytilida; family Modiolidae; genus Modiolus; species Modiolus philippinarum. The sequence goes on from MJUU01009178.1 coordinate 137,268, forward strand.
ATTTTTCTTCATAATGCATGGAGCATGCGTCCGGGGTTATTTTGGTGTCAAAAAATTACGCTTTAGTTCAAATGTTGTCTATCAGTCAATAGTCAAATGTTGTCTATCAGTCAATAGTCAAATGTTGTCTATCAGTCAATAGTCAATTGTCTATCAGTCAATATTCTTTTCAATTTTATCAAATGATATCCTTTTCTTTTCTCTTCATGTACAACAAGCTGAGTATATTGTTATGGTAAAATACTGGAGGGAATAAATGCGTGGTGCCTGTGCTCGCCCGAAAACCGATTTTATTTAGAAACATTTAATATCTAAATTCAACAAAATTTTGTTCAAAACTTAGGAGTATCTCCCTCTATCATAGCTCGTTTGCAAGAGAAAAAAAATCGTCATTTTCATTTCATTTCCAGTAAGCTTGATTTAAGTAGGCTTACTTCTGTTTAGATTTAAAATAGAAAATATGAATAAAAAAATATTTTATATAAAATATGATATTCGGTCTGAAATACATTTTCATCGTTTGAATGATAAGTATTAATGTATACATGTATTCGTTGTTAAAATGTACAAAATACACTAAAAATCAGATGCTATTTCTAATTGTTTTTCATCAGAATTTTGTCCTTGTCTATAGGCAAATCTTGCAATAATTGATATAATAAACACCTCAAAAATAAGAAGATAATGTTCAATTCCTGAAACAAAAAAAATGAAAAAATCTAAATTTCAAATCATTTTGCCAATTAATATATTTTTTTTTCAAATGAGATAATTTGAAGTTAGCTATACTTAATTTGAGTTATAAATTTAATGCATGCATTAAACTTAAATCGTTGATATTAATTTATGGTTTTAGTGATCATCCAAGGTAGCTTTCTTTGGTATTTTGATATTCTATGTTGAAGTACTTAGTTCAACACATGTACAGATTAACAAAATTTACTGGTTATAACTATGCAAGTTTTGTATTTTCCACACTTAGAATACTAGTAGTTTGTTAGTTGTTACTGGCTTGCTTCCAGTGATATAATTTAATTTTATGCTTTATTTATCCATGAAGGATTGCTAACAGCCCAAAGGCCACGAGTAGTAGTAGGGTGCCCAATGTCCAAAAAGACGCTTAGTTTGCGAGTTTGGGTTAACGAAATAACACACGACTAATTTTTGTTTTATAGGTTGGAATAGTAATTAAATTTTAAATTTTTCATTGTCGTAGAAGGTTCCGTGGTCACCATTTCTGTTCTCATTTTTAAGGGGTACCCTAAAGCAGATTTTTAGATATGGTATCTTTACATTTATAAAAATTAGTAAGAGTCTACGATATCCTGATAAAAAGCTTCTTTTGTGAAAGTCAAGACCTAAAATTTTGTTTTACTAGCTCGAATGTAACTTATTATCCATTGAAATTTAAAATTTGTCGGTTTAAAAAATGGAATAAAAAAGGTCATGAATTTAAGACATTTTTGTTGAATACGAAATTACTTACTTGAATTTTCGAAGTATTTTAATTTAAACGGAAAACGACTATCATCTGTATATATGTGCCAAAAATAATTGGTGTCATGTCGTCCATTACAGAAAAATCAACATATAAAAGCATAAAATTTGCGTAAAAATATTTTAGGCTGAAACGACTCTAATCTATATGAAGGTAGAATAAGTCTTGTCAAATTATTTGGATCTGTTGGAGATTTTGAAATTGGTCGAATTTCGAATTTTCATGTACATTACTAATGTTTTTACATTAAATTGAAATTTCGCTATCCATGTAGATGATGTAAGAGGGTTTTGGTCAAGTTTTATTGGTTTTATTATTTTTTATGATAGTGCATATTTTTCATGGAAAATTACTGAAGAAATACCAAAAACAAAAATGTGATTTATTGTGTCCAGATTTTATTCAATTTTGAAGAGGTAAGTCATAAAAATTTAATTCAAGGTTTCCTTTAAACAAAGGTTCAACAAAAACTTGGAAAGTACTATTCATAATAATTGAAAGTGTCCTTTATATATTTCAGGTGCAAATATTTAAAATTGCACATCTCAAAATCAAATGGTAACTGTAAAACTTGTTTAATGAAGACAAATGACAAATCATTATAAACAATAAGTCAACGAACTGTCTGGATAAAATTAATATTATTTTTTGAAAATTTCGTGAGGAATTTGTTGATAAAATGAAGCCAACTTTTAGTTCCTTGAGATTTTTCTTGATTTTAGGAAATGACCTTTAACCCCATTTTAAATAAAATGTGATCAAATTTGTTCTATACGACATTGTTATTTCCATGCGCCATGGTCTTCTCTTTCCAAAAACGTATAATGCAGGTGTGTGTGTTTCCGTTAACCCAAAATCGAAAAAATCGTCTCTTTGGCACCCTACTATAGGTCTCCTCATCTCATTTGATTTCATGCTAAAATCGGAAGCTCTTCATGTGGAGGTGTAATCAGTAAATTCTTGTTTCTGGAAAGAATGTTTGTTCTCTTGATTTCGTTATTAAGATGGCGCGCGCGCGCGCGCGTGTGTGTGTGTGTGTGTGTGTGTGTGTGTGTGTGTGTGAAAAGTCCATTTAATATTTTTTCAGTTTAGACAAGTGCGTTAGAAAAAAAACGCATTCGATATGTCCTTCGTCTCTTAATATTGGCGCGAACATTTTCCTAAGTGCTATCGAATTGATAGATTCATTTTTTATAAACTAATGGTCTTTGGTAAGAAAATTAATGATAAGGACGGGTACTGATTATACCATACCACCATAGATAAATATAAATTACAACACAAAATCCCGTTCATTACCATATTCTATCCACTTGAGATAGTTATTTTTTTCAATTTTTAATGGCGATGCTTGCCAAGCCTTTTGAAATTTTCAAATTTAACTATCGAGGGTAATGATCGGTATAAAGTGGTGTAATCTTTTTCTCTAATGATAAATGATAAACAAGGAGAATTGTATTCCGAATAGAGTTGGCGGGAAATAACACGGGGCTTTATTCAACATACGTTGAATATGAAAATTTATCTAACGGGACTGAACCAGTTTAAACTTCACATATCATTAGAGAAATAGTATTAATGGAGAATTGGTCTTCGACAAAAAGAGTAAAGCAAATTACCTAAACAAATATTTTCACTCAATTTCATTGATAAATAACGAAAATCATCCCCACCAAAGTTTCAAAACATAGCGTAGTCTTTATTGTCAAATTTGGAAATTAAAGAAAAAGACGTGACAGATGTTTTAGAAGATCTAACTCTTGGCAAAGCTTGAGGAAACGATCTAAAAAAGACACTATGCAAATGCTTAAATTCTCAAAACATACATCTAAATGTATGTAAATTTTAACCCTCAATCGTAGTTTTGTCCTTAGCTATATTTGATATTACTGATTCTTCGGACTTCGTTTGGTTTTATGCATTTTATTTTTTTTTAAATTGTTAATTTCCTAGGTTCTAGAGCTCCTGATGAGAAATTTATTTCCTAAATGACCATACCGCTCATTAAATTTATGCAGTTGAAGTTAACCTATGTGCTATGGTCTAATGTCCATTTACTCCATTCATATCCTTTCGTAACTATTTCATACTAATGCAGTGTGGAGTTGGTAAAACAATTCCCGTGTTGAGATGAATGCTCTTTAATTTTCTTCTATCTGGAGTACTTGTACATGAGATTATATCTCATGTGTACACTTTGTTTATGAAAATCATCTAAATTCTAAAACCTAAGGTTTAATTCCTTGTCCTAAGCTATATTTGATACTACTGATTATTCGGATTTGGTTTTGTTTTATACATTTTAAACATTTTTTTGAAATTGTGAATTTACTATGGTTTCTAGTGCTGCTGATGAATTTATTTCTGAAATGGCCATACAGCTCATTACAATTTATTGCATTTTGAGTTAACATATGTGTTATGGTCTTATGTTCATTTACTCCGTATCCTTTCGTAAAGTGTGTAATACAGGAGTTTGTCTTTAAATGCATTGTGGAGTTGGTAAAACAATTTCCAGTGTTGAGATGTATGCTCTTTATTTTTCTTAGATACGGTGTACTTGTACATGAGATCATATCTCATGTGTACACTTTGTTTATCGATTCACTATTTTTATTGCAATTTTTTCTTACAATCGACTTGATGAGTTCCCTGTGTTTTGTGCTTATATATACATGTATGTTGTAATCGTCCACTAGGTTAAAACACTAGTGCTTTTGTCGGGAAACGGATGACAGTTATTGTAAGAGAACTTTGCCAGTTGTAATTTATGTTTTTTGACAATCCTGCATCCATGGATGTAGCGTTGAGCGATATTTAGCGACGCATTCCGCTTTAACCGGTGCTATAGGGGCCGTCTTGAGCAAAGCTCATTGTTGAAAAACTCATGGTTACTTCAAGATGAAGAACAAACCTAAAAAGGTTGTTTCTTTGCTTGGTTCTACCATGTATTTGTAGAGACTTTGTCTCATGTGCATTCACTACATATCCTTTCGTTGTTAACTTGTAGCATTACTGTTTGGATATGATAATCATGCACGAGAATAGAATTCGTTTATCTTTGAAAGGACGCATTTATAACATTTCTGACTGACTTTTGTCAGCACATAATCTCACTTCTAACCATTTTCATTTTTTCTCACCTTATACTCTGGTTTTATCTATGTTGTGTCACTATGCATTTCAGTTCAAACATATCTTCTTTTAAATTAATCATTAAATTGTGACATCTTGTGTCTGTTATAAGCAATGAAAGGATATGGAGTAAAAGCAAATCATATTGAAAATTTTTAATCTTAGATTTGTTCACAGACTCATGTGTTCTCATTCGTGTTGTGGCAAAACCAGCGCGGCATAAACATTAAAAAACAGCGGCAAAATGGTATGCATCGTTTGATGGTTATCCACCTCCAGTTTAAAATCGAATGCATAAATATAATGGGGTACAATCCTTTAAAGAAAGGAAAGAGCAAAAGCACTGTCACAAAAACTGCTGAGTCAGGGATATGTTCAGCCTTTGTTACTTTCGTCCCTTCAGAAATTCTATGGCCGTCACCACGACATCATAGATAGATATGAAATGTCAGTGTCACAAATAAAAACTGACATTTTCAGCTAGATTCGGGTCTTCCCGGATTTGACATTACCGGTTTTGACTTTACCCTGGATTTACCCTCTGACGGTGTGACGGGTGCTGTGCACAGAGCAGGACATGCTTACCCTTCCGGAGCACATGATGTCACTCTTGTTTATTGAGAGTTCACACTGTTAGTGCTTTAGTTTTTTGTGTTGTATATGTAATGTTCGTGTGTTTTGTGGGCATGTGGTGTCTTTGGTCTTCCGTCTTTTGGTGTTCTTGCTTTTGTCTTGTCTCTGGACTTTGATTTCTGTGATCTTGTGCTGTGTTCCTTCGGTAGTCTACTGCCGTTGTTTTTTAAAGATATTACCTGCTATGCCTTTAATTTGATACTTCTCACAACCCTGGTGGCAATGATTATGTTCAACCATATATTTGTAACATTTTCATCGTCAGCATATTTTTCTATTTATATTTTTTTGTACTTCATTCAACAGGACATTTATGTCTGTATATTAGTTTTTACATGAAATTAAATAGTTGTTCGACGAATGTTGTTGTTTGTTTAAGTTTCTGTTTATTTTGTTAATTTATTGTTGTCAATGCTAAAATCATCAAAGCGAGTTACAAAATTACATGAAATAAACTTTTAAGCGTATTTAAGCTGTGAAAACTCCCCAATTATTTTATCAAATTTGTAGTTAAACTGATACTCACTGATTGCTCGTACAGAAGGTCCCAATGTTCCTTGGCATGAGATGACTCCACGCTTTGCTAATTGGTTAATAATGGTTAATTGCAAATTACAGAAAATTATAATCGTCTGCAGGCAAACAAATTTCAAAATAATTGAATGTTCTGATAGTTTACGCATTGTCCCTCTGAATATAACAACTGATCCCCAGATAGCAAGCAAAGATGACAAGACACTAACAATATTTATGAAAAAAGCACCTTGACTAGGACTGGACTGAAATGTAAAATGTAAACAGTAACATACAAAGCAAAGTCAATTAAGATGCTTTAGTGAAATGTCTATTATGTATCATTTATAGGATGATTAACCGATCTGTTGCAGAAATATCTAAGATAAGAACTCAAAACAAAGAAACACTATTACGAACGAAAAATACATAGACATTAAAAAAAACTCAGAGAAAAATTGATGATTAAACGTTAGCATACGCTTTATATACATATATTACTCATCTCTCAAAGTGTGTATCTTTTCGGATCCAGTACATCAGGAATGCAGATGTTGTTGCTTTGGTTTAAGATATCAATGGTCATTAAAAATGGTGAAGATGTTTGTCAAGTTGCATCAACAAATTGTCTTCACCTGACGAAAATAAACATTTAATAACAAAAACAAACAAAATTAATTATTTACTTATTTCTGTCTCTATATACTTACTTCATCACCAGGCGTATACTTTCCCAATATCCATAAAATTAGTAATAAGAGTGAAGTGAGAGGCTGCACAAAAATAGCTTGCCATACAATTCCTTTAGCAAAATTAAATGGTGCACTGAAAAAAAAATATTGTTTCCTTTTTAAATTATGTAGAAAATCTATTGCATTCCCTCCATATAAAATAAAAAAAAGTATAAGTATTTGAAACAATCAAAATGCTAGGGTACCTAAAATTAATGTTTTTCCTATTTTGTCGAATGGATATGTCGATTTTGCGGGTCAAATTAATTTACTTCATAATGATATCAAATGGAAAAGGTTAATTGTGCACATATCAAAGATTGATTTTCATTTCTGCTGATTTTTTGCAAAGCAAGATGCATTGAACTTAGTGATTTTTAAGTGTGATAATGCTTATAGGGTACACCATTTGCCCTGATAAATCCTCAGTTTTTAAGATATTTTTCAGGATGATTGTGCATCTGTAAGAGATGTGCAAACTGCTTTGATTTCTATTTTTGATATTTTTTAGATAATGCAGGATTATCCGGTATTTGGGGGCGTGGGTAATGTGAGCTGGTTCATTAAGGTTCTTTAATTATGAGGGCCTCATGCTGACTTCAATAAAAGCGTTGTTCCATTGCTTGGTTCAGTCATGTATTTCTGAAGACTTTGTCTCATGTGCATTTACTTCATATTTTTTCATTGCTTATGGCACACCGGCGATGCATGACGCACATTTATTACTTATATTGTCTTCATTGAATTTATAGTTTTCTGTGACTTATTGTTTGAAATCAAAGCGTCAGACAGTAAGTAGAACAAAAAAAATGAACATTTATCCGGTTAAGGGTATATTTTTGCGCTGCAAGATCGGTAATGGAATGTCAAGTGTAAATTAGGATAATGTAAAGTCATAAACATTACCATTGTATAAGATATTCACCTGCTGCTTTTTGAATCAAGGATGTACAATAAATTGACAATAAATATAATGCTTTATACGTGTTGTTTACTTATCAATAACATGTGTTTTATTCCTTCGGCATCAACGCTTTAAAAGGAAATTCTTAGACAGGTTCTATCCACTGACTATAGAGAAGTTTGTTTAAGTGTGTCGTTCCTATATATCTCAGGAGAATTGGCATTAGTAAATTAGAAAATATAAAGAGTAACATTTGATAATATGCAATAGGAATATAACTTTGAGTACAAATAAAATATGCAAGCAAAATGTGTTCATTTATTGTAACAACTACAGCAGTAGAACAAGGAAAGAACTAGGGGTGTGGTTTTAGAAACGCCGTTGTTCAGAGGATGGTGTTAAAGTAAAAATTAATAAGAAAATTATAATTGGAAATGATCCAGGTGACAAAATCCATGGCAATAAAATTTGTAAAAAATGACTTTGTCATCCTTCACTGGTCTGTAATAATAAAACAAAAGACAGCTAGTATAATGAAATGGCATGGCAGCAGAATAAATCTAAAACAATTATTTACGTTTGATTTGTTCTTCGATTGCATAGCATCTAAATAATGCTCTTCTCGTATAATGTTATATAAAAACTGCAATTTTAGATGTGTTTTATATGTTTGCTAGTACATCCAGTTTTGTCTTAAACATGAACAATAGAAAAATACTTCACAGTCTACTTACCTTGTAAATTGTACATTAAAACAACGTCGACAAAAGCAACAAATAGGAGGCGTTCCAAATGAAAGTGTTTCTCCTTTCATAGTTATCAGAAGGTTTTCATCTCCATCAAAATGTTCAATTATCAGTTTAAGAAAAACTAAAATGGCGACATATAGGTATCTAAAATAAATGAAAATAATGAATTTGAACTCAAAATAAAAATTGATAAAATTTATTGAGACACTATATGCACATATATATTTTCATGAATTTTAGTCCCATATCGACATTTCGACTTTGTGAAAGATAATATTTGTTTTCTGCTGAGACTGAATTCATCAAATGATTATGATTCTGTTGTTTTATTTGCTCTGCTACAATTGTTTTTTCTACATTTTTTTTAATTAATAAATAATTTTACATGTAGTTAGTAAGCAAAAAGAAAAGTAAGTAAAAAAGGTATTTCTGAAAGACTTTATGATAATGTCTAATTTTTATTTTTTTCTAAGGTTAGTTAAATTAACTCATTAAATCTAATTTTAAATTATGTTTGATTAATTAAATATGTATAATGCTATAGCTTTTTATTACATTTTTGCTGAACTTGCTTGGCTTCATGTGTAGTTTTAAGATAAACATGTATTTAACCTTATAATGCATGTGTTGCTATTAAGTCTCCCAAACGAAGTTTGGGAGACTTATTGTTTTTGCTGCGTTTCTTATTATTATTGTTTTTGTTGCGTTTCTTATTATTAAGTCTCCCAAACGAAGGTTGGGGAGACTTATTGTTTTTACTCAATTCTTATAATTATTATTATGTCGCCCCAGACGTAGTCGGGGCGACATTTTGTTATTGTTCTGTTTCTTCTTATTCTTATTCTTTGTTATTATTATTGTTCTTCCACAAATTTTGTCCGGACTATTTTGAGAAACAGGTTTAATGTAAGGAAATGAAACTTGGCAGGAAGTTGGATCACCATGACGAGAAGTGCAGGCTACGAAATTTTTTTCAAAATGGCCGCCATTTTACGTTGAAAAATTCAGGAGTCAATATCTCAGGAGCTGCTTTGCAGAATTTGTTCATATTTTGCATAAATGTTCAACAAAATGAAAGGAAGGAATTTGTGCGAAAAAAAATTCAAAATGGCCGCCATTTCCAAGATGGCCGCCAAAATACGTAAAAATTTCAACTTCGTCTGATTTCTATGTAGTTTTTGACGCTGCAAACAAGATGGAACAACGGCAGTAGAATACCGAAGGAACAAAGGGGTGAAATTCACAAAAATCGAAGTCCAAAGACAGGGCAAAAACGAGAACACAGAAAACAATGACGTTAGACACAAAAACAATGACGCCAGACAGACACAAAGCACAGAACCAGAAACCACAACATTCAGAACAAAGGCACTCACAGTGTGAACTCCAGTGAAACTGAGAGTGACATCAGGTGCTCCGGAAGGGTAAGCATCGAATTGGCTGCCAGGGGCGACATCAGCTATTGCTTGCAATTGCAAATCTAGTTTTTCTTCATCTTCTTCTTTTTCCGCCTCGAAATTTGTCCGACCATTCTCTCGGAAACTGTTGGTCGGATCTTGACCAAACTTCACATGAAGATGGATCCTTATCCCGAAAGATGCAAACAGGTCTTGGAATTTTCAAAACGGCACCGGTTCCCATGAAAATGGCAAAAAAGCGGGAAAATGAAAGTGCTCAGAATTGGATGAAACTTTACAGGAAGGTTGCTTAGGACATGGGGAATTGGTTTCTGGTCTCAAAGACTTCAGATTGGCACCGGTTGCCATGGAAATGGCAAAAAAGGCGGGAAAATGAAAGTGCTCAGAATTAATGACACTTTACAGGAAGGTTGCTTAGGACATAGGGAATTGGTTTCTGGTCTCCAAGACTTCAGATTGGCATCGATTGCCATGGAAATGGCAAAAAAGGCGGGAAAATGAAAGTGCTCAGAATTTGATGAACATTACAGGAAGGTTGCTTAGGACATGGGGAATAAGTTTCTGGTCTCCAAGACTTCAGATTTGCACCTGTTGCCATGGAAATAGCAAAAAAGGCGGGAAAATGAAAGTGCTCAGAATTTAATGAAACTTTACAGGAAGGTTGCTTAGGACATGGGGAATAAGTTTCTGGTCTCCAAGACTTCAAATTGGCACGGGGAATAAGTTTCTGGTCTCCAAGACTTCAAATTGGCACCGGTTGCCATGGAAATGGCAAAAAGGCGAGAAAATAAAAATATTCAGAATTGGTTGAAACTTTTCAGAAAGGTTACCTTAGGTGTGGGAAATTGGTTTTTGGTGTCAAAGACTTCATACTGACTTCCGTTGCCATGGAAATAGAACAAAAAAGTGGAAAAATCCAAAGTGCTCAGAATTGAATAAAATAGGAAAAAGAAGGGAAACGGGGAATGTGTCAAAGAGACAATGACCCAAAGGGAAGTAATAACAACTCAAAGCCACCATAAGATCTTCAATGAACGGTGAGGAAACCCCACACCCAGACAGGTTGCGTAGGTTTTGTGGAAGTGATTTGTAGCCCTGATTTCTGATATGGGAGTTCGTTTGGGAGACTTTTGTATCAGCATCCTGATACAATTATAAATTTTTAAGTCTCCCAATCGAAGTTTGGGAGATTTATTGTTTTTGTTGCGTTTCTTATTATTATTATTCTTCCATCCTTCTTTATTCCGGTCGCAATGAGCTTGTCCGAACCAGATCTCAGAGACCATAACACATAAAGCTTTGAAACTTTGTATGATGTTAGCCCCATATATCTAGATGTGCAATCAGGAAAAAATTATCCAGGAGAGGCCAATTTAGGGTACATTTGGGGGTTCACAAAAGGGGTGGGGTTGTCCAATGTTAACCCTATGGGAAAATGAAATTTTGAATGTTTTGCACCATATTTCTCACTGTATCCCAAAGACTTTTAATACTAGCTCAATAGATGTGTGTCATGTAAGAAAGAGTTCCATTGCATTGGAAATTTCAAAATAACAATGGTTGCCATGGAAACCATGCAAAAAATTGGAAATTTTGAGAAAATTGTATTTTCTGCTTATAATTGTATTTCGATTACAGCCATATGTATTACTTAAGTTATAAGGGGAACCCCTGCCCAAGTTTTTTTTGTAAGGGGGTTTAAAATTGATTGTAATGGATGGTGGAAATTTAAAAATAACAATGGTTGCCATGGAAACCATGCCAAAAATTGGAAATTTTGAGAAAATTGTATTTTTTGCTTATAATTGTATTTTGATTACAGCAATATGTATTACTTAGATTATAAGGGGAACCCCTGCCCACATTTTTTTTGAAGGGGGTTTAAAATTGATTGTAATGGATGTAGAAATTTCAAATAACGATGGTTGCCATGGAAACCATGCAAAAAATTGGAAATTTTGAGAAAATTTTATTTTTTGCTTATAATTGTATTTTGATTACAGCAATATGTACTTAAATTATAAGGGGAACCCCTGCCCAAATTTTTTATGAAAGGGGGTCTCCTAATGCCCAAAAATCTGATACGGAAGTTCGTTTGGGAGACTTTTGTGTGTCGCTCTGCGAACACAGTTATAACTTGTTATTATTATTATTCCATCTTTCTTTATTTCGTCCGGATAAAGTTGTCCGAAGCAGATCTCCGAGACCATTGGACATAGAGGTTTCAAACTTGGCAGCATATTAGCCCTATGTATCTAGATGTGCAATCATTAAAAAAATTTTGAAGGGGGGTCCAATAAGGGTACTTTTGGGGGTATTAAAAAGGGATGGGGTAGTCCTATAGTAACCCTATTGAAAATGAAATTTTGAATGATTTTCATCATATTTTTCATTGTTTCTCAACAAACTAGAAACACTAGCTCCATGAAACTTTATGGGAAAGTGGAGGGTCATGTAAGGAAGGGTTCCACAGCATTGGACATTTCAAAATAACTACCGTTGCCATGGAAACCATACCAAAAAATGGAAATTTTGGGGAAAATAGTAGTTTCTGTTGATAAAAGTATTTTAATTACAGGAATATGTATTACTTAGATTATAAGGGGAACCCCTGCCCAATTTTTTTTTTTGGGGGGGGGAAAGGGTCTGAAATTCGCTGCAATGGACAAAAGAGCACTTGGTTGCCATGGAATCAAAACCAGAAGCATATTTTTGGTTGAAAAATTGAGTTTTCTGATAAAAAAAATAAGGAATTTTGAGAAATATATATTACATAGCTTATAAGGGGAACCCCTGCCCAATTTTTGGGAGAAAGGGTCTGAAATTTGTTGCAATGGACAAAAAAGCACTTGGTTGCAATGGAAACAAAACCAGAGGCATATTTTTGGTTGAAAAATTGAATTTTTGATAAAAATAAAGGAATTTTGAGAAATATATATTACATAGCTTATAAGGGGAACCCCTGCCCAAATTTTTTTTGGAAAGGGTCTCAGATTGGTTGCAATGGACAAAATAGCACTTGATTGTCAAGAAAAAAACCAAAAATATATTTTTTGTTGAAAAATTGAGTTTTTGATAAAAAAAATAAGGAATTTTGAGAAATATATATTTCATAGCTTATAAGGGGAACCCCTGCCCAAATTTTTAACATAGTTTTTGTTGAAAAATTGAGTTTTCTGATAAAAAATAAGGAATTTGAAGAAATATATATTACATACCTTATAAGGGGAACCCCTGCCCAAATTTTTAACATATTTTTTGTTGAAAAATTGAGTTTTCTGATAAAAAATAAGGAATTTTGAGAAATATATATTACATACCTTATAAGGGGAACCCCTGCCCAAATTGTTTTTTTGGAAAGGGTCTGAAATTCGATGTAATGGACAAAAGAGCACTTTGTTGCCATGGAAACAAAACCAGAAACATATTTTTTGTTGAAAAATTGAGTTTTCTGATAAAAAAAAGGAATTTTGAGAAATATGTATTAAATAGGTAATAAGGGGAACCCCTGCCCAATTTTTTTTTGAAAGGGTCTGAAATTGGTTCCAATGGACAAAAGAGCACTTGGTTGCCATGGAAAGAAAACCAAAAACATATTTTTTGTTGAAAAATTGAGTTTTCTGATAAAAAATAAGGAATTTTGAAAAATATATATTACATAGCCTATAGGGGAACCCCTGCCCAAATTTTTTTTGGAAAGGGTCTGAAATTGGATGAAATGGACAAAAGAGCACTTTGTTGCCATGGAAACAAAACCAGAAACATATTTTTTTTTGGGAAAATCAGGTTTTCTGATAAAAAAGGAGGAATTTTGAGATATGTATTATATAGATTATAAGGGGAATCCCTGCCCAAATTTTTTTCTTGAAGGAGTCTTGTAATTCTGAAGTCCAATATGGGAGTTCGTTTGGGAGACTTTTGTGTTTCGCTTGCAAACACAGTTATTACTTGTTATCATTATTATTATTCCATCTTTCTTTCTTCTCGTCCGGATGAACTTGTCCAAAGCAGATCTTGGAGACCATTAAAGCTAGAGCTTTCAAACTTTGTAGGATATTAGATCCATCTATCTAGATGTGCAATCATCAAAAAAATTTTCAAAGGGGGTCCATTAAGGTTATATTTGGGGGTGCAAAAAGGGGTGAGGTTTACTATAGAAACCTATGGGAAAATGAAATTTTGCCTACATTTTCACCATTTTTTCACTGTATTTTAAAAGTTATTAATTGTAACTTCCTGAAACTTCATAGGAAAGATGAGTGTCATGTAAGAAAGAGTTTTCAAGGATTGTAAATTTCAAAATTAGTACCGTTGCCATGGAAACCATACCAAAAAAATGAAATTTTGAGAAAACGTATTTATTATTATCCGATATGGGAGTTCGTTTGGGAGACTTTTGTGTTTCGCTTGCGAACACAGTTATCACTTGTTATTCTTCTTTCTTTATTCTCGTCCGGATGAACTTGTCCGAAACAGATCTCAGAGACCATGTGACCTACAGCTTTCAAACTTTGTAGGATGTTAGCCCCATATATCTAGTTGTGCAACATTCAAAAATTTTTCAGATAGGGGTCCATTAAGGGTACATTTGGGGGGCTCAAATAGGGGTGGGGTCCTCCATGTTAACCCTATGGGAAAATGACATTTTGATTTTTTTCACCATTTTTTCACTATATCTTGAAAACTAGTAACTGTAACTCCATGAAACTTCATAGGAAAGATGTTTGTCATGGAAGAGAGGGTCCCACATAATTAGAAATTTCAAAATTGGTACTGTTGCCATGGAAACAATACAAAAAAAATGAAATTTTGAGAAAACTCATTTATTATTGATAATTGTATTTTCATTACAGCTATATGTATTATTTAGGTTATAAGGGGACTCCTGCCCAATTTTTTTTTAAACAAGATATGAAATTCATTTATGGATAGTGGAGCATTTGGTTGCCATGGAAACCAAGCAAAAAGGCTATAATTTTCAAAATTAGTACCGTTGCCATGGAAACCATACAAAATATATCATCCTTTTTCTTTAAAAACTTGAGCTAGGTTTGCTTGGTGTATTTGAAATACATGTATTTTTATAACATGGGAATAATAACAAAATCATCGAACAGAGTTGTCAAGAACTATGAGACAAAATCATCTTAAAAACGATCCTCCCAGTAATTAATGATTGAAATCATTTTGCTTTGATGTATTGTCTGTTGGACGTCGAATCGGATTTAGGAAATGGTGTATATTTGAGGTAGGCTAATAAAGGAAATATGTATATGTTATCGGGCTCTTGACAGCTATGTATCGTAAAATATCAACCCGTGAGCCAGAATATGAAGCACAGGGGTGAGTGAGTGGAGCGAACGAGCCCCAAGTTTCATATTCTGGCGAGTGATATTTTACAATACATCAGCTGTTTATAGCCCGATAACTTGTTTATCATCCTTTATTTTGTATTTTAGATTTGTAATTATTGAACTGAGGTTTCAAATTCTCCCAAAGTTGCACGGGAATTTCAGCATACATGTCAGTCTCGCCTTTTCAACAATTTTAAGCTTAAAAACATTATTTATATTTTTTTATCATTTTATTGCCAAAGGTTTTGTAAATGGATGAATATTTTGACCGAAAAACTCTAAATAATGTCGATTTTGAATTTTGCAGGAACCTTTGGTTGTTACGCTATTCTATCCTTCCTTGGAGCTTTTATGACGTCATAATGTGAAAACGTCAAAGCTCTGCAGAATATGTCAAAGACCCAGTTTCTACAATTTTTCTGACGTCTAGTTCATCTATTTGTGTAATCATAATTCTGTTCTGAATACCTAATCGGAAAGAGCAAATGCAATAGATGTTTATTTTTAGCCATTTTATTTCATTTGAAACCTTGAANCATATAGGTATCTAAAATAAATGAAAATAATGAATATGAACTGAAAATAAAAATTGATAAAATTTATTGAGACACTATATGCACATATATATTTTCATGAATTTTAGTCCCATATCGACATTTCGACTTTGTGAAAGATAATATTTGTTTTCTGCAGAGACTGAATTCATCAAATGATTATGATTCTGTTGTTTTATTTGCTCTGCTACAATTGTTTTTTTTTCTACATTTTTTAATTAATAAATAATTTTACATGTAGTTAGTAAGCAAAACGAAAAGTAAGTAAAAAAGGTATTTCTGAAAGACTTTATGATAATGTCTAATCTGATCAAAAATAAAATTTCACATTATTTAAAAAATGCAATCATGGCCCCTTTGACCCCCTACACCAAATACGTTGAATATTGCCGTGAGCATATATCAAGAGATTAAAAAAAAACAAAATACTCCCATCAAATTCCGGTGAAAAATGAAAATTTTCGGTAATCTGCAAATTTTCAATTTGGCCCCATTCGGCCCTCATATTTGGGAAAAGAAACAAGTTACCAAAAACCTAGAATAGTTGAGCGCTGTCTTAATTTTTCATAAGGAATCCAATGGAAACCACATCAGAATTGGACAAAAAATACAAACATTCTTTTCTTGATTTGCCCAAATTTATCTCGAGAACTGTACAAACTACGTTAAATCCGTGGAATCTTACTGTTTGGAAATTGTTTCTCAAGAGCACACTGAAATAACCCCCATCAAAATCTGATTAATAATAAAGATTCTTGGGTCGATTATGTAAAAAAAAACAACATTTTTTCTCCTTTTTTTTTTTGGCCCTTTATTGCAAAACGGGCATGGCCAAAAATCTATAATCAAAATCTCAGTTTACGCATGTGCCAAAAAACATCATACTAAAATTTGATAATAATCTGTCTACTATAGAACCAAAGTTATGCTGCCCAAAAACGCAAACACCAACGCCATACCATTATACGACCGCTAAAAATTGAGAATTTAAATATTACTTTCTTTTGATACTTGGTACCATTTATCAGCCTTGTCAGGTTTTGATCATACTGACCCTGTGAATCCGATCTATTTTAGAAACAGAATTGTCTTAGAAATTGTAAGCAGCTCTACAGCTCTTACAGATAGCTAAATGTGACAAAGAAAACGTGTATCTCTTTTCATTTCTTACTTTGGGTCCAAAATGATAAGACCAACTGTTATGGGTTGATAGACCAAAAACTCATTTTTGTGAATGATGTAGGTGTTATATTAATAGCTTTCTTTGCAGATAAAGAGGACTTTCCATTCAAAAAAAGTATTAAGTAGGACTTGACCTTTGAATGAGGTTAATGTCAAAGTCAAAGAAAACGACTGTACTTGACGTTTAAATTATCAAAAATAGATACATATGAAGCTTAGAATGTTTGTTTAATGATTAAAATGATAGTTTTATATAAAAAGAAAAGAATAAGCCAGTTTGTTAGGACAATCAATAATGAGAACATAATGACGCAACTTTGGAAAATACCTATCAATTGTTCTTGGAACAATTGACATTCTAGTTGTTATTATTGTTGTTCTTCCACACATTTTGTCCGGACTATTTTGAGAAACAGGTTTAATGTAAGGGAATGAAACTTGGCAGAAAGTTGAATCACCATGACGAGAAGTGCAGGCTACAAAATTTTTTCTCAAAATGGCCGCCATTTTACGTTGAAAAATTCAGGATTCAATATCTCAGGAGCTGCTTTGCAGAATTTGTTCATATTTTGCATAAATATTCAACAAAATGAAAGAAAGGAATTTATGCGAAAAAAAAATCAAAATGGCCACCATTTCCAAGATGGCCGCCAAAATACGTAAAAATTTCAACTTCATCTGATTTCAACGAAAATTGATTTCTATGTAGTTTTTGACGCTGCAAACAAGATGGAAGCATCGAATTGGCTGCCAGGGGCGACATCAGCTATTGCTTGCAATTGCAAATCTAGTTTTTCTTCATCTTCTTCTCTTTCCGCCTCGAAATTTGTCCGACCATTTTCTCGGAAACTGTTGGTCGGATCTTGACCAAACTTCACATGAAGATGGATCCTTATCCCGAAAGATGCAAACAGGTCTTTGAATTTCAAAACGGCACCGGTTCCCATGAAAATGGCATAAAGGCGGGAAAATGAAAGTGCTCAGAATTGGATGAAACTTTACAGGAAGGTTGCTTAGGACATGGGGAATTGGTTTCTGGTCTCAAAGACTTCAGATTGGCACCGGTTGCCATGGAAATGGCAAAAAAGGCGGGAAAATGAAAGTGCTCAGAATTTAATGACACTTTACAGGAAGGTTGCTTAGGACATGGGGAATTGGTTTCTGGTCTGCAAGACTTCAGATTGGCACCGATTGCCATGAAAATGGCAAAAAAGGCGGGAAAATGAAAGTGCTCAGAATATGATGAAATTGTACAGGAAAGTTGCTTAGGACATGGGGAATAAGTTTCTGGTCTCCAAGACTTCAGATTGGCACCTGTTGCCATGGAAATGGCAAAAAAGGCGGGAAAATGAAAGTGCTCAGAATTTAATGAAACTTTACAGTAAGGTTGCTTAGGACATGGGGAATAAGTTTCTGGTCTCCAAGACTTCAAATTGGCACGGAGAATAAGTTTCTGGTCTCCAAGACTTCAAATTGGCACCGGTTGCCATGGAAATGGCAAAAAGGCGGGAAAATGAAAATATACAGAATTGGTTGAAACTTTTCAGAAAGGTTACCTTGGGTGTGGGAAATTGGTTTTTGGTGTCAAAGACTTCAAACTGACTTCCGTTGCCATGGAAATAGAACAAAAAAGTGGAAAAATCCAAAGTGCTCAGAACTGAATAAAATAGGAAAAAGAAGGGAAACGGGGAATGTGTCAAAGAGACAACGACCCAAAGGGGAGTAATAACAACTCAAAGCCACCATAAGATCTTCAATGAACGGTGAGGAAACCCCACACCCAGACAGGTTGCGTAGGTTTTGTGGAAGTGATTTGTAGCCCTGATTTCTGATATGGGAGTTCGTTTGGGAGACTTTTGTATCAGCATCCTGATACAATTATAAATTTGTTTTTGTTGCGTTTCTTATTATTATTATTCTTCCATCCTTCTTTATTCCGGTCGCAATGAACTTGTCCGAACCAGATCTCGGAGACCATAACACATAAAGCTTTGAAACTTTGTATGATGTTAGCCCCATATATGTAGATGTGCAATCAGGAAAAAATTGTCCAGGAGAGGCCAATTTAGGGTACATTTGGGGGGTTCAAAAAGGGGTGGGGTTGTCCAATGTTAACCCTATGGAAAAATGAAATTTTGAATGTTTTGCACCATATTTCTCACTGTATCTCAAAGACTTTTAATACTAGCTAAATGAAACTTCATAAGAAAGATGTGTGTCATGTAAGAAAGAGTTCCATGGTATTGGAAATTTCAAAATAACAATGGTTGCCATGGAAACCATGCAAAAAATTGGAAATTTTGAGAAAATTGTATTTTCTGCTTATAATTGTATTTTGATTACAGCAATATGTATTACTTAAATTATAAGGGGAACCCCTGCCCAAGTTTTGTTTTTTTTAAGGAGGTTTAAAATTGATTGTAATGGATGGGGGAAATTTCAAAATAACAATGGTTGCCATGGAAACCATGCAAAAAATTGGAAATTTTGAGAAAATTGTATTTTTTGCCTATAATTGTATTTTGATTACAGCAATATGTATTACTTAGATTATAAGGGGAACCCCTGCCCAAATTTTTTTTGGAAGGGGGTTTAAAATTGATTGTTTTCAAAATAACGATGGTTGCCATGAAAACCATGCAAAAAATGAAATTTTTTTGAAAATTGTATTTTTTGCTTATAATTGTATTTTGATTACAGCAACATGTATTACTTAGATTATAAGGGGAACCCCTGCCCAAATTTTTTCTTGAAGGGGGATTAGAATTGATTGTAATGGATGTAGAAATTTCAAATAAAGATGGTTGCCATGGAAACCATGCAAAAAATTTGAGAAAATTTTATTTTTTGCTTATAATTGTATTTTGATTACAGCAATATGTACTTAAATTATAAGGGGAACCCCTGCCCAAATTTTTTATGAAAAGGGGTCTCCTAATGCCCAAAAATCTGATATGGGAGTTCGTTTGGGGGACTTTTGTGTTTCGCTCTGCGAACACAGTTATAACTTGTTATTATTATTCTTCCATCTTTCTTTATTCTCGTCCGGATAAAGTTGTCCGAAGCAGATCTCCGAGACCATTGGACCTAGAGGTTTCAAACTTGGTAGCATATTAGCCCTATGTATCTAGATGTGCAATCATTAAAAACGTTTTGAAAGGGGGTCCAATAAGGGTCCTTTTGGGGGTATTAAAAGGGGTGGGGTAGTCCTGTAGTAACCTTATGGGAAAATGAAATTTTGAATGATTTTCATCATATTTTTCATTGTTTCTCAAAAACTAGAAACACTAGCTCCATGAAACTTTATGGGAAAGTTGAGGGTCATGTAAGGAAGGGTTCCACAGCATTGGAAATTTCAAAATAACTACCGTTGCCATGGAAACCATACCAAAAAATGGAAATTTTGGGAAAATAGTTTTTTCTGTTGATAAAAGTATTTTAATTACAGCAATATGTTTTACTTAGATTATAAGGGGGACCCCTGCCCAAATTTTTTTGGGGGGAAAGGGTCTGAAATTCGCTGCAATTGACAAAAGAGCACTTGGTTGCCATGGAAACAAAATCAGAAGCATATTTTTGGTTGAAAAATTAAGTTTTCTGATAAAAAAATAAGGAATTTTGAGAAATATATATTACATAGCTTATAAGTGGAACCCCTGCCCAAATTTTTTTGGGGAAAGGTTCTGAAATTTGTTGCAATGGACAAAAAAGCACTTTGTTGCCATGGAAACAAAACCAGAGGCATATTTTTGGTTGAAAAATTGATTTTTTGATAAAAAATAAGGAATTTTGAGAAATATATATTACATAGCTTATAAGGGGAACCCCTGCCCAAATTTTTTTGGAAAGGGTCTCAGATTGGTTGCAATGGACGAAATAGCACTTGGTTGTCATGAAAAGAAAACCAAAAATATATTTTTGTTGAAAAATTGAGTTTTTGATAAAAAAAATAAGGAATTTTGAGAAATATATATTACAACGCTTATAAGGGGAACCCCTGCCAAAATTTTTTTTGGAAAGGGTCTGAAATTGGTTGCAATGGACAAAAGAGCACTTTGATGCCATTGAAACAAAACCAGAATCATATTTTTTGTTGAAAAATTGAGTTTTCTGATAAAAAATAAGGAATTTTGAGAAATATATATTACATACCTTATAAGGGGAACCCCTGCCAAAATTTTTTTGGAAAGGGTCTTAAATTCGATGTAATGGACAAAAGAGCACTTTGTTGCCATGGAAACAAAACCAGAAACATATTTTTTATTGAAAAATTGAGTTTTCTGATAAAAAAAGGAATTTTGAGAAATATGTATTAAATAGGTAATAAGGGGAACCCCTGCCCACTTTTTTTAAAGGGTTTTAAATTGGTTGCAATGGACAAAAGAGCACTTGGTTGCCATGGAAAGAAAACCAGAAACATATTTTTTGTTGAAAAATTGAGTTTTCTGATAAAAAATAAGGAATTTTGAGAAATATATATTATATAGCCTATAAGGGGAACCCCTGCCCAAATTTTTTTTGGAAAGGGTCTGAAATTGGATGTAATGTACAAAAGAGCACTTTGTTGCCATGGAAACAAAACCAGAAACATATTTTTTTGGAAAATCAGGTTTTCTGATAAAAAAGGAGGAATTTTGAGATATGTATTATATAGATTATAAAGGGGAATCCCTGCCCAAATTTTTTTCTTGAAGGAGTCTTGTAATGCCTTGAAGTTCAATATGGGAGTTCGTTTGGGAGACTTTTGTGTTTCGCTTGCGAACACAGTTATCACTTGTTATGTCGCCCCAGACGAAGTCGGGGAGACATATTGTTATTGTTCCGTTTCTTTGTTATTAAGTCACCCAAACGAAGTTTGGTGACTTATTGTTTTTACTCCGTTTCTTATTATCATTCTTATTATTATTCTTCTCCGCATGAACTTTGTCCGACCGTTTTCTCGGAGATGGATGGACCAAACTAATTGAAACTTGACCCCATGCAAGTTACCCATGCCTAGATGTGCAATCAAGTCTTGGAATTTTCAAAATGGCCGCCGTTACCATGGAAACGGAAAAAAGGCGGGAAAATTTAAAGTGCTCCGATTTGGATGAAAATTGACACAGAGGTTGTCTATGATGTGTGGAATTGAATTCTTGTGTCAGAATTTCCAAAAATGGTCACCGTTGCCATGGAAACGGAAAAAAGGCGGGAAAATTAAAACTGCTCCGATTTAGATGAAAATTGACACAGAGGTTGTCTATGATGTGTGGAATTGAATTCTGGTGTCAGAATTTCCAATATGGCGACCGTTGCCATGGAAACGGAAAAAAGGCGGGAAAATTGAAAGTGCTCCGATTTGGATGAAAATTGACACAGAGGTTGTGTGTGATGTGTGGAATTGAATTCTGGTGTCAGAATTTCAAAATCGTGACCGTTGCCATGGTAACCGAAAAAATGCGGGAAAATTAATAGTGCTCCAAATTGGATGAAAATTTACAGGAATGTTCCTTACTATGCAAAGAAATGATTTTTGGTCTTGAAATTATCAAAATGGCCGCTGTTGTCATGGAAACGGTAAAAGGCGGGAATATTCAAAGTATTCCAAATTGGATTAAATTTTCTAGAAATGCATGAATTCTGATTGGGGGGTCGTTTGGGTGACTTCTGTGTTTGCATCCAAACACAATTATCACTTGTTATTATTATTATAGTTTCTTCTCTATTATTTTACTTCCCAGAATTTTGTCCTCGCGAGTTCTCAGAGATGCCTGAACAGAATCACTTGATACTTGGCACACAGCTGGAACACCATGTGAAGTTATGCATGACGGTGAAAAATTTTAAAAATGGCCGCCATTTTACGCTAAAAAACCGAGGATTCAATATCTCTGGAACTGCTTTGCAGAATTTCTTCATATTTTTGCAAAGATGTGCAATAAAATGAGACGAAGGAATTTATGCATTTTTTTTTTCAAAATGGCCGCCATTTCCAAGATGGCCGCCAAAAATGCGTCAAATATTTCAACTTTGTCCAATTTCAACGAAAATTGATTTCTAGGTAGATTTTGACGCTGAGATCAAGATGGAATCATGGAATTGGCTGCCAGGGGTGACATCAGCTATTGCTTGCAATTTCAAATCTAGTTATTATTATTATTATTCCATCTTTCTTTCTTCTCGTCCGGATGAACTTGTCCAAAGCAGATCTTAGAGACCATTAAAGCTAGAGCTTTCAAACTTTGTAGGATATTAGATCCATCTATCTAGATGTGCAATCATCAAAAACATTTTCAAAGGGGGTCCATTAAGGTTATATTTGGGGTGCAAAAAGGGGGGGTTTACTATAGAAACCTATGGGAAAATGAAATTTTGCCTACATTTTCACCATTTTTTCACTGTATCTTAAAAGTTATTGACTGTAACTTCCTGAAACTTCATAGGAAAGATGAGTGTCATGTAAGAAAGAGTTTTCAAGGATTGGAAATTTCAAAATTAGTACCGTTGCCATGGAAATCATGCCAAAAAGAGAAATTTATTATTGATAACTGTATTTTCATTTCAGCTATATGTATTATTTAGGTTATAAGGGGAACCCCTGCCCATTTTTTTTTAAACAAGGTATGAAATTGCTTGAAATGGATAATGGAGCAATTGGTTGCCATGGAAACCCATAATTTTGGGAAAAACGTGTTTTCTGCTGTGTCATTGTGTGTTATGTTTGGAAATCGACTATATGTATAAAGTAAATAATAAGGGGAACCCCTGCTCAAATTTTTTTAAAAGGGGGTTTTATAATGCCAGGGAATCCGATATGGAAGTTCGTTTGGGAGACTTTTGTGTTTCGCTTGCGAACACAGTTATCACTTGTTATTCTTCTTTCTTTATTCTCGTCCGGATGAACTTGTCCGAAACAGATCTCAGAGACCATGTGACCTTAAGCTTTCAAACTTTGTAGGATATTAGCCCCATATATCTAGTTGTGCAACATCCAAAAATTTTTCAGATAGGGGTCCATTAAGGGTACATTTTGGGGGCTCAAATAGGGGTGGGGTCCTCCATATTAACCCTAAGGGAAAATGACATTTTGATTTTTGTTCACCATTTTTTCACTATATCTTGAAAACTAGTAACTGTAACTCCATGAAACTTCAAAGGAAAGATGTTTGTCATGGAAGAAAGGGTCCCACAATTAGAAATTTCAAAATTGGTACTGTTGCCATGGAAACAATACAAAAAAAATTGAAATTTTGAGAAAACGCATGTATTATTGATAATTGTATTTTCATTACAGCTATATGTATTATTTAGGTTATAAGGGGAACCCCTGCCCAATTTTTTTTTGAAACAAGGTATGAAATTCATTTATGGATAGTGGAGCATTTGGTTGCCATGGAAACCAAGCAAAAAGGCTATAATTTTCAAAATTAGTACCGTTGCCATGGAAACCATACAAAAAAAATAGAAATTTTGAGAAAACGCATTTATTATTGACAATTGTATTTTCATTACAATTATATGTATTATTTAGGTTATAGGGGGAACCCCTGCCCAATTTTTTTTTTGAAACAAGGTATGAAATTCATTGTTATGGATAATGGAGCATTTGGTTGCCATGGAAACTAAGCCAAAAAGCTATAATTTTGAGAAAAACGTGTTTTCTACTGTGTGACATGTTTTGATTTCAACAATATGTATACAGTAAATTATAATGGGAACCCCTGCTAATTTTTTTTTAAAAAAAGGGGTTTTATAATTCCCAGAAATCCGATATGGGAGTCCGTTTGGGAGACTTTTGAGTTTCGCTTGCGAACACAGTTATAACTTGTTGGTTTTGTTGTTTCATGTTGATTTTTATGTTTTATATTTGGTAAAAAGCTCTTCAGAGCTTGTGTTTGCATGTTTAGTTATGCCGAATCAAATAAAATTTTCTTATATCATCCTTTTTCTTTAAAAACTTGAGCTAGGTTTGCTTGGTGTATTTGAAATACATGTATTTTTATAAGATGGGAGTAATAACAAAATCACCGAACAGAGTTGTCAAGAACTACGAGACAAAATCATCTTAAATACGATGCTACCAGTAATTAATGATTGAAATCATTTTGCTTTGATGTATTGTCTGTTGGACGTCGAATCGGATTTAGGAAATGGTGTATATTTGAGGAAGGCTAATAAAGGAAATATGTATATGTTATCGGGCTCTTGACAGCTATGTATCGTAAAATATCAACCCGTGAGCCAGAATATGAAGCACAGGGTGAGTGAGTGGAGCGAACGAGCCCCAAGCTTCATATTCTGGCGAGCGGGTGATATTTTACAATACATCAGCTGTCAATAGCCCGATAACTTGTTTATCATCCTTTATTTTGTATTTTAGATTTGTTATTATTGAACTGAGGTTTCAAATTCTCCCAAAGTTGCACGGGAATTTCAGCATACATGTCAGTCTCGCCTTTTCAACAATTTTAAACTTAAAAACATGATTTATATTTTTTTATCATTTTATTGGCAAAGGTTTTGTAAATGGATGAATATTTTGACCGAAATACTCTAAATAATGTCGATTTTGAATTTTGCTGGAACCTTTGGTTGTTACGCTATTCTATCCTTCCTTGGAGCTTTTATGACATCATAATGTGAAAACGTCAAAGCTCTGCAGGATATGTCAACGACCCAGTTTCTACAATTTTTCTGACGTCTAGTTTATCTATTTGTGTAATCATAATTCTGTTCTGAATACCTAATCGGAAAGAGCAAATGCAATAGATGTTTATTTTTAGCCATTTTATTTCATTTGAAACCTTGAATAAAAGTTATTGCCTTTGAAACTTTGGGGGAATCGCTTGATATATCCAGGTCAACTCCTGATATATCCGGGTCAACCAGATATGGCTTTTGCGGAAAGGCTCTGCAGGCTGATATAACTATGGGGAAGGATGAAAACTTATATAGACTGATAGTCCCAAAAATAAAAATCTAAATCTAAATACTGATTGGCATGGCATAAATCGAGCAACAACTTATAAGTTCTAGCTTTTCTTTTGTCGGCAACCAATGATTGTGACCACCGAAGAAATTCCAACATCACAATAACAACATAACCTGGTATGATAGCAAATAAGTACGCTGCAATTTTTTTATTCAGCTCGGTGCATTTTTTTTTATTGACTCTCTGGCCCTTTTACTCGTATGTTCATTTAAGATCTGTATAATGTCACTAACAAATATACAGTAATTGTCATATAAATACATATTTATATTTACTGGATGCCTAAGCTTCACAAGAATCCCTACAAACAGAGATTCATTGCAGGATCTGCCAGATGCACCACTAGGCCCCTATCCAATCTCCTTACCACTTTACTGACTGCAGTTAGAGATGGTCTAAAAAGCTACTTCGAAAAAGCCTATTCCACGAGCGGCGTGAATCAGGATTCTTAAAAATTCCAAAGATCTCCTTGAACAGCTCTCCTCAAACAGTCTCGCATACTGCAATAGCATACAAACGTTTGATTTTTCTACCCTTTATACAACTCTTCCCCATAATAAACTTAAAACAGTAATTTCCGATCTGATACATCAATGTTTCTGTACCAAAAATGGAGAACGCAGGTATTCCTATCTGTTAATAGGAAAAGATAAAACATATTTTGTAAAGAACCACACTGAGTCAAACAAGAAATACAGTGAAAATGACGTGATTAAGATGCTTGAAGTTTTGATCGACAACATTTTTGTTGAATGTGGGGGCCGTGTTTTTCAACAGACAATAGGGATTCCTATGGGAACAAATTGTGCGCCATTTTTAGCTGACCTTTTCCTTTTTTCGTATGAAGCAAAGTTTTTACAAGGGCTGATACAACAGAAACAAAAACAACTAGCCCAGACTTTTAATTTCAGCTTCAGATATATAGACGATGTACTTTCTCTTAATAACCCAAGATTTAAAGAATGTTTACATCGTATCTTCCCCAATGAACTTGAAATAAAAGAGACAACCGATACACCCGATTCTGCTTCATACCTTGACCTTTTGTTATACATTGACGAACATGGACGTCTGAAATCTAGATTATATGACAAGCGTGATGATTTTGACTTTCCAATTGTGAACTTTCCCTTTCTCTGCAGCAATATACCTGCATCCCCAGCATATGGAGTATATATTTCACAATTCTGAGAGCGTAGTACATACAGTGACTTTGTGGAAAGAGCAAAAGCACTGTCACAAAACTGCTGAATCAGGGATATGTTCAGCCTTTGTTACTTTCGTCCCTTCAGAAATTATATGGCCGTCACCACGACATCATAGATAGATATGAAATGTCAGTGTCACAAATAAAAACTGACATTTTCAGCTAGATTCGCGTCTTCCCTGATTTGACATTACAGGTTTTGACTTTACCCTGGATTGACCCACTGACAGTGTGACGGGTGCTGTGCACAGAGCAGGACATGCTTACCCTTCCGGGGCACCTGATGTCACTCTTGTTTATTGAGAGTTCACACTGTTAGTGCTTTAGTTTTTTTGTGTTGTATATGTAATGTTCGTGTGTTTTGTGGGCAATTGGTGTCTTTGGTCTTCCGTCTTTTGGTGTTCTTGCTTTTGCATTGTCTGTGGACTTTGATTTGTGTAATCTTGTGCTTTGTTCCTTTGGTATTCTACTGCCGTTGTTTTATATGACAATTACTGTATATTTGCTGGTGACATTTTACAATTATGGCCCCGGATTATGGCACACCACTAAATCAATATCGGGTTTAACCAATGGTTTACCCTAGGTCAACAATATCGGGTTTAACCAATGGTTTACCCTAGGTCAACATTATCTCCGCTCCGTTAAACCCCATATTTATCGAGTATAAAAGTGTCATAATTGTTTTACGGCTGCACGACATTTGAGCCAATTTTTGAAAATTGGGCTTCATCATTTGAGCCAAAATATTTAGCACGTTTGAGCCGATGTACCTGATTTTACCTGAGCGTGGAATGTTAATTATAAATAATATTTATATCGGTATCATATTGAATTGTAAAGATGAGTTGTCAAAGACAGGCGATTGATGCGAAGGGGTGGCATACTAAATTTATGCTAGATACATACAAATTTACTTTAGATTCTGCTTTTCAGAAAAAAATCTGTTTCTTTATAAAATTGTTACATGCATAATTACTCCAAATACTATTTAGAATGTCTGTTTGCTGATAAAATATACTCTTCAAATATAATGTTTTATTAAAGCTATAAACTTGTATCTAAAATGTCACTATCAAATAGCAGTGAAAGGCAAATTGTAACATTCATATAGATCAAAATCCTAAAAATAAAGAAATATACTGAGTAACTAACGTTTTTCTTTTGTTTGGCAATTTACAAAAATAAACTGAATGTAACTTTTTTCTTTAAAATAACAACAATATTGAAGAATTGTACATGCAGTAAAACAACCATATTTATTTTCCGTTTAATTAGTGGCTCAAATGATTTTTCTGTTTTGGCTCATATGTGGATTTTATTTGGCTCAAACGTTGATTTATTTTGGCTGAAATGTCATACGAATTGGCTCAAATGTCGTGCACCGTGATTGACATAGCTTAAGTAAAAGGGGGTGTGGTATTGTGGGTGTCAAAGGGTGTGGCCTTTAAACGTCAATCAAAATGAGTGTGCAATATGATGATTCATCATGACAAACTCTGCAATGCGATGTTTATTGAGCAAGTACATCAGTATTCTCTTTACATTAATTACTTATTGTTTAAGTTTCATGACTTCAAGGGCCAATTGGCCAATTGATGTATCTCCAAGAGGAGCCAATCAGCATAGAAGGAGTATATTCCCGTGAAAGCACTATACCTACATTTTTGTTCGTCGAAATACAAATATTGTTTAGAAAATTTTCCGTATTTGATTATTAAGTTATTAAGTTTTTCTACCCGCTATGAAGTTATAATAGACTCACGTGTATGATACAATTTGAAGCGCCAATGTGGTTGCCGGTACCAGAAGTAGTATCAAAGATGTTGACGATATAACCTGAAATTCGGAAATAGTGTGTATTTTTTAAACACTGTCATACAACTTTTATTTAAAAAAATAGACTTCATATTGTTTTAACCTAAGCCTGTTTCAAGTATTTATGTATGAAAAGGTTAAATATAATTAGTTTTACATATTTACTCAGGCGCGGATCCTCAAAATTTGAAAAGGGGCGGTTGCAATCAAAATTGTAAGGAGATGTGGCCGAGCGGAGCGAGGCGCGAAAATTTTTAGGGTATTTTTTAAATAAAACACCAGGATATTCATTAAAAAATACATGACTGTCCAGAAAAAAGGGGTTCCAACCCCCAGACCCCCCCCTTGGATCCGCCAATGTTACTATAAAAATATAAAACCAAGTGCAGTGAGAATATAACATACATATCCAGTCAGACAAGTTTTTATGTAAATCGAGTTTAATAAAAATATCAGACAGAATTTTGATATTTTAAGATACATGTATTTTGTAGGTTTTTGCCCATTTGTTCAAAAAATAAAATAAAAATGTTATGTCACTGATCATCTTTTTCTGTTGTCAAGCTTTAAAAATCAGGCAAAATTTAGTGTTTTTCAGCAATATTTACAACGAATATATAGTGAACTGTGAGAACATGCTTATTGTTTAACTTTTATATGAAATAAATATCAGATAGATTTTTTTATTCTTTGATATTTCAGAGGTATACACTTCAGCTGTATGTTGAGCTGAAAAATCTATATGTCATCGTGATTAAGAGAGATATTTTATATATACATAGTTTACGAAATAGACAACATTTACGGGGAAAAGAAGGCTAATTATGACGTCACAATGAATAGGCCAATAAAGGAATATTTCGTCTAGTCTGAGATAATGACTCAATATTCTCTTTACCGTAACCGGCTTCCGGCTCGAATAAAGGGGGCACTCCAGTTAATCGATCCTTCCGCATTCAGACAGACCAGAGAAGTAGAACCATGTAGAAACTGACAAGGTTTGAAAAATCACACCGGGCATAACAAAGTGAAATATTTTGAACTGTCGGTGATTTCATATTTTTCAATGTATCATCTCAGATAATATGTGCATTTTATTCTGAAATAGCTGACATAGAAATGTATGGAGGACCAAAAATTGTATTAGGTAATGTAGCTATTTCCTGGATACTGTAGACATGAGTTGTTGGGTGGAAGTAGAAACCAGCTGTGCATTTCTATATTTGTCATTGAAGGTTTGGGAAAAAGTTACTTATAACATATATTTATGTATCGTAGTTCACCAGTCACACATTTAGGAAAATTCGTAAAATTTTTTTTTTATTAAATGAAAATGAATGGGATGTGATTTGGCGGTGACTGCTGATGACCTGGGGTTATATTTGAAGTGAAACTTGCGTAAAGAAAAATATTTTTCCAGGGTACCAGGTTATATTCCGGCTAGAAAATCAAGTCAATTCCGCATCCGACTTGGTTTCGCAATATGCGCCAATCGAATGCGCCGTGTATTAGTGTCGATTTAAACATTTTTATGGATATTCGAGAACAAAGAATGGATCCAATTTAAACATCTAAAAGACTTCAATAGCGAGGAACTCCTAGTTACCCCAGGACTTAGAGTATAAACAAGTTCGAGTAAAAGCTTGATCAGTATGGCTGTGGCTACAGCGAATATATGGCCCTGATATGTTATTCATAAAAGGATCTTTTCTTGCATGCGTTGGAATTGTTACTAAATCTGTATTTTCTCACAAACATCCTGTATCCTTTTTTAAACTCTCCATTGGAATTTCAAACTTTATCGTAGACCCCGTAACATTGAAAAGGTTTCACATTGTAAAGGTCAATGTTGCAATAAATGTTGAACAGCATGATCCGTATTTGTAAATACTTACAGGGTATAATCCTAATAGGAATATAACTTTTTTCATCTGTTTTCTGTCTTGGTAATGATGAATCAAATGCCAAAGACCTTCTATATAAATGGCAATAGTAAACAGACATAAAACCCCGCTTGTAGCTGTCAATACTTTTATTCCTGTCATGTGTCTCAGTTCTGTAACAATTAATGAAATCTTACATGAATAATAGTTTCCGATTCATGAATGCAGACATATCAGAAAAATGATATAAGGTGCAATGTGCAAATGAAGACCGAGAAGGACTCCGGGCAATGGAAAGTACACAGATTTTTTTTTTTTTTTTTTTTTTTTTTTTTTATTAGTGACGCTCGCCATGACCTTTTTCGAGCTTGCGGTTATTTAATGTTTCTTTAGAACTTCTGTTAGCAGGTGACGAATCTTTGACATATGGTGAAAATTGTACTATTTTTTCCAATGTTCACACATACACACGAAGAACTCAAAGATTTTGATTTTTGATACATGTATTAGATTATATTTTACCGTGATACACTTTATGGGATTTTCTCAATATGTACACTCTTTAACTTAAATAGTTTTATTTGCATTTGTTTTCAAATTACTGTGACTTAGTGTTTTTTTTTTAAATATTGAAATGTATATCTAATCTATGGCACCATTAATATTTCTGTTTATATTTATATGTATCGGGAGAGGACGTTTCATAATGTTTTGTAACTTTTGTCCAATCCCTTTTGCAAATTTATTTTTGCGAATAAAATATGTTTAATGTAATATACAGAAAAAAAAGAACCAGACAAAGGGAACCGGGTGAATGACAAAGGGGAAAGAAATGTAAAGCCGCTTGGCTTCTCTTATTTACACAAGAAAATTATAAATGCTTAGCATATAATATCTTTATATATTTGTACTGTACAGTGCAAACTTTTACCGAAATAATACACATTTCCATTCAAAAGTAGTATATGTGTGTATGTTTCAGTGTATTTCTGTAATGGTACTTACTAGTTTTGGCTTATATCAGTGCTCACGTTTAGCGTTATCTGTTCCCTCTGAGATTTCCTATGGATGAAACTTTGAATCACACTTGGCATCATAAGGGTGAAACGACGAAGCCGGTGGGGACGAAGATAGGGATATTTACTTATTCCTGTTTATCAAAGAATCCAAACTTTTGTTGACAATATGTCATTTTTTTTTTTTTTTTTTTTTTTTTTTGTGCGAGATATTTGCATTCATTACTCAAAACTGTAAAATAGATATTTCTGTCCTGAAAACCACCCATTTCTATTTCCAATTTCTGAGTCTGAAAATTTGTCAATGCTTATTTTCGTATTTTCATTTCATTTTATTATGAATTTTGCTCCTTTGCAGCGATATTTTTTTTTTGTTTGTTAAAATAAGCAGTATCTCCCTCCTACAAATTTCTGTTCTCAGATATTTTCACTTTTCATATAAACCTTTTTGGTTATTTGTTTTCAATCAGTTTTGAATACATTGTTCGATTAGCGATCTCCTAATGTGTTGATTTGATTTGCCCTAAAAAATACATGAGTTGTCAAAGTGGTCTTTTATATAAACTTCTATATATCTTTATACAATACATCTGTTGTTGGGATGTTGTTTGAGCAAGTTGTATTGTTGTTACTTTACGT
>MJUU01009178.1:171132-184240 GCA_002080025.1 Modiolus philippinarum
TTTTTTTTGGCTGTGGTCGAAAGTTCATTAAACGTACTCTGAACATTTTAGTGAACATCAAAAGGTCACTGCACTCATTTGTTCGGAAGATAGCAAGGTCTTGGCCTTTTTTTAATAAAGTCTATACAGGGAGAAAATAAAATGTTAATACTCTTGATATAGCGATAGCTTTGATGAAAATGTAGGACACAGTATGTTAAGAATTCACTTCATTTGGAAATATGAAATAAAAATTAGGGTCAACTAAACGATCATATCCTTTTGAGAAAAAAAAACATAAAATCCTATTATTTTCTATTTCCCATCAGTAATCATTTATCAATTAACTATATATTGAAATCATTTCGATGACATTTTGATTTTGAATTCCAATTTACATAAGAAACGCAAGATAGTTCTATTGCCAAAATAAAATTCAAATTCTTTATTGTCATTAATTCAATGTTTGTGACAAACAATAAACAATAAGTATATAACAAACAGTTAACAATATCAACAAGTTAATCAACCTAAGTCCCCTGATCTCAGTTTCATAGCCTGCTTTAAAAAGGAACCTTTATATTTTACTTGTTGGTTGGAAGCTTGGTTTAACACTATCGACCAAGTGCGAATCGATGGGATCATTATAAGAGTCTAAACAATAGATGAGATTCCGATAAAGGAATTATTACTGTATTAAAATCAAAAATGTTTACGACAGTAAAATTTTTTTTTCATTAATTTCAAATATTGTTTTGACTATCATAATGATCTCGTCGATTCGGACTTGGTAGATAGTGTTTAATAAGTTTTTAATTTTTTGTCTGTCAAGTTTAAGAAATTTGGACCAAGTTTGTGTGGGTCAGGCAAGTTCAATATTCGTTTTCTCTTGAGCACTCACCAAAGACTCGTACTCGCAAGTTAGTCACCCAATTTTGTGTGCTGGAGCTCAAGCTTGTAACATTCATGTACACAAGTTAGTTTATCCTACCTGCACATTGTTATATTCGTGCGCGTAAGCAAACAACTAGGTCACTCGCTTACTATAGTTGGCGACTCTTGCGTAAAATTTGCATGACTAATTCTCGTACCTACAAGTTTTTTTAAAAGTAGTTAAATTTGCAATTTTTTAATAAACATTGACGAAACTTGCATGTTGGGATGATGTAACACAAAAATGTAAAAACAAAAACATACTTTGCTTCTGTTAGTAATACCTAAACTGTTCTATTTTTTGTTTGGTTTAATTAATATATTTCAGTAGTATCCGTATTGTTTGTTCCTTTTGACTTTTTAAGTATTTGTACTAATTGTACATGTAATTGTTGTTCGCCTTTCTATCTATTGACTCATCTCTATAGTTCGGAACTTTTCAAGACTGCTAGTTAATTCCCGATTAAAAATTATTTGCATCTATCTGTCCAGGGAAAATGCAAGACAAATAAAACGCTGGAAAACCCTGTAAAACAACGCAAATACGACGTTATTGTATTTTCTTACAAATGGGCCATACTTTTGGACATTGTAATTCGTTTGGTTTACAAGATATATTAAAGAAATTCTAAACCATTATATATTATTTTAAAGAGAAATAGTTGTACAATTTATTAGTCGTGATCAATTGCATACATTTTCAAACAGTGAGTTTAAATATAGTGTTAAAAAACACGGTCCTGGAATAAAATTCGCGCTTTTAAACACTGGGACATTTTTTTGGACATGCGAAAATCGACGATTTGGATACTATACCAGTGATATTAAACAAAAAATAGTTTAATGTAATTATTACGCAATTTTACAATTATTTTATTGTAAAAAAAATGTTTAATTACGCCTATTTAAGTTCTGAAAAATATGGCTTTAAACTATACATGAATGTACGATAAACTAGATGGGACAAGTATGTCCCGGTCAGTTTTCCTTCTGTCTTTCCTTTATACAAAATTCAAACGACAAAACTGATTGATATCATAATCTTTTGATGGTGTACTGTGCGCTTGCAAAAATCGGCGAAGAATCGCGGAAATTTGAATGATTGCGGGTCTGGCTATTCAGTAAATCACGAATTCAGTGTAACGCGGGACAGCATAAAAATGACGTTGTTGCCATAACATAAAACATCAACACATTTAAAATATTATTACCATTAGAAAATATTTGATATAATCGAATTCTATGTAAAACAAGCTTTTTATTGATATGAAATAATGCCATAGTACTGAAATTCTAAAGTTGAACATATATAATGTAGAAGCTTACTACGACGCTTAGTTGAAAGTATCACCAATATCTTGCGCGACGTTAATAGTTCATACCAAACGTACATCCTGATACAATTTAAGTTTATTTTGACTGCTACGTACCTTTATACAATACATCTATTGATGGGATGTTGTTAGAGCAAGTTGTATTTGATGCATTCATTCTCCCTGAACATTAAACATGTAAAACAACAAGATACTGAAACTGTAGTGATATTACTGTTTAACAGGACAAACTTTCTCTCTGAAAAATACATTAACATTTCCATATGAAAAGAGAGGATATTAAATAAATGAACATTAAAATACAATGCAAATGTAAATTTAGTCAGACCCGAACCGTCAGTGTAAAACGGGATAATCCGGAGACAATTGCAACATCGGAAACACAAAGGCCGAAAACCTCACACAAGTACGGCACAGAAAAGAAACAAGAAAACATTCACAGACTCTGAGATGAACAACAGGAACCATAATTAAAATCATGGGTGAGATCATGTGCACCAGTAGAGTAAGCATCTGCTGCTTCTCTAAAGACATCCGCCGTGTTGAACATGTCAACTCCGGTAGAGGGAACAATGATCTTAAGCTTTAAAAGGGAAGGATCTGTTGACATCTTTGGAATATATATCCCAAGACGGTTCATAAGATCGTGATGTCGACCTTTAAGCCTCTGCAGTGATGACTTCCAAGTTATGAGTAACATTTCGGGAGAACTGACAAAAACTGAGTCCCTCATTTCTTTAAAAAATATGAAAAATAGGAAATCTCCTGGTTTAAATGGTTTTACTACTGAATTCTACAAATTTTTCTGGGCAGATCTTGGGGACTTCATGGTTAAAGTAAAATAAATATCTTTTTAAAAAAATGGAGACCAATTACACTTTTAAATGTAGATGCAAAAATAGCATCTGCCTCTCTTGCAAATAGAATCAAACCCTTTCTTAATGACATTATAAGTGAAACACAGCAAGGTTTTATTAAGGGCAGATATATTGGAGAGTGTACAAGACTTATCTATGATTTAAGAGAAAAAAAACAGAAAATGAAGATATCCCAGGGTTACTTGTATTGTTAGATTTTGAAAAGGCATTTGATTCTCTTGAATGGTCATTTATGAATAAAACGCTTGATTTTTTGGCTTTGGTCTGGTATTCTGTAACTGGATTAAGACAATGTATTCAGGTGCTCAAAGTAGCATTATTAATAATGGTCACTGATCTGTTTTGTTTTTTTTTATATTAAAAGAGGTGTGCCCTAAGGGGACCCGTTGTCTCCTTATTTATTTATTTTGTCATTAGAACTTATGAGTGCTGCTTTGAAGAATAACCCAAATATAAATGGTATTAAAATTGATGAATCAGAATATCTTCTCAGTCAATATGCCGATGATTCATCTCTTATTCTTGATGATGATGAAGTGTCACTAAAAGAATGATTGATTGTGTTAGAAAAGTTCCCTGAGTGTACTGGTTTAAAAGCGAATTTTGACAAAACTGAAGCCATATGAATTGGCTCAAGGACTCACTCTGTAGACAAAATGGTCCCAGAAAAGAATCTCTATTGGAACCAAACTAGAAAATTTAAGCTTTTGGGTAAAAAATTTGATTTGTTTAATGAAGATAAAACATTTTTGAACTTTGAGGAAAAATTAGAAAAAATAAATTCTTTACTGAACTCTTGGGTGTATAGAGACCTTACATATATTGGTAAAATTACAGTTATAAAGTCATTCGCTCTGCCGATCCTATAGAACCACTTACAGTATTGCCTAATCCACCAAAAAGTATTATTACTAAATTACAAAACATATTTTTTCATTTTCTATGGGATGGTAAACCGGATAAAATAAAAAGAAGTGTAATAATAGGTCCTTATGAAACGGGTGGACTTAAAATGCCCCACATAGAATCTTTTTGTAGGGCCTTAAAA
This sequence comes from Modiolus philippinarum, assembly GCA_002080025.1. NCBI lineage: Eukaryota > Metazoa > Mollusca > Bivalvia > Mytilida > Modiolidae > Modiolus > Modiolus philippinarum. The sequence goes on from MJUU01009178.1 coordinate 175,305, forward strand.
ATGTAATGGATTCATAAACTTTTAAATCTCCGTAACATGTCACCTTGGAAAACTCTTTTGATAGACCAGTATATTAAATGTGGTGGGGATAAGATTGGGTTGATGCCACTAAGCGGTATGAAATATGTTTCAAAAGATTTTAATAAATTCTGGAGTGATATATTTAATAACTGGAGTTTACTCTGTCAAAATTCTCAGGAGAGTGCAGAGAGTATACTTAGTAACCATATGGTTCAACGAATCTTTAAAAATCAATAATAGTGTTGTGTTTTTTTTAAATGGGTTAATGCAGGAATATTTTTTATAAATGACCTACTGAACGATAGTAATGAGTTTATGTCATTTGTCATATGACATGGAAGTAAACTTTTTCCAGTATCATTCAGTCCTTCACATGATTCCCAAAAGATGGAAAGCTATGTTAAGTAATGCTGCAAAACTAAATGAAATAACTTCTGAATATTATTTACTAATAAAGCATAATGGAAAATCTTGTCAAGCATTTTACAAAACATTTTTGACTTTGTGTTCAGAATCAACAAAAACAAAATAAATGGGGTGATGAACTGAATAATGAAATCGAAAATTGGGATTTAATTTATCAAAGACCTTTTTCTATAACAAGAAACAATGAACTTAATAATTTTCAGTATAAGATTACACATTGGACTTTGAGTACAATTCCAAACTTTAAAAAGAATGGTCTTGCAGAATCACATTGGACTTCGAGTACAATTCCAAACTTTAAAATGAATGGTCTTGCAGAATCTCATCTTTGTAGTTTTTGTATGGAGACAAAGGAGAGCGTCCTGCATTTATTTTATGAATGTTATATGTAAGAAATTTTTGGTTAAAATTATTTGAACTACTCAAAAGCAAATGCGATATTTATATTATATTATATGCAAAAGATATTATCTTTGGTTCTGAAGAATATGATATTTCTATTAAATTGTTACTGCTTCTGGGAAAATATTACATAAAGTCATGTTCTTATAGTAGGCCATTACCTAATTTATATGTTTTTTTTTTCAATTGATACAAAATATTACGAAATTGAAATGCTGTCAGTCGTTTGGTATAGGTCCCCTGCAATTGGCCATTCTATAGAGAGGAAATGGCAAATTCTGATAAATTTTATTTGAATTACACAGGGTGAGATATTTATGTGTAAGTGAGAATGTATGTGCCAGGACTGAGTCAGTTGGTAATAATTTAAATTATGTTGCTGTGCACATGCAATTGATGGACAGTGACTTGGTGACGTGTGCGCAGCTTTATGTAATAAATTGTAAATGTAAAGTATTAACGGTATTGAGTGTTGAGTAGGAGGTTGTAAGTGTGTTAAATAAAGAATTACAAACAACAAGAAAGTTATGAGTAACATATTCTTGTTTAAGTAGCCTATTTTAAGCAACCGGGCAAAGTAAAGCCAGGGCAAAGATTTGAAAATAAAAAACACAATGTCACAAATTATATGAGTCTGTAGAACCAAACGAAAAGGACATAATACCTTTAATTTGAGTATTGGTATCCTCGCATAATCATTTATAACGACACCACAACCGAAGTATGAACTACAGCAACCAAAAAGACAATGTTGTAAAGTGAATATCGAACGGAGTTTGTTCGGTGAATTGAGTTTTTGGTGCTATATACCCTTTTCTTGATTACTGTACTTCAAAGTAAGGGTATTGCATGTCATCTTTTGACAAGATTCTTTATCTAACTTTTTCGACTCAGAATAACAGCAGCACCAGTAGTTCCTGTGGCACTTATTATTATGGATATTGAGGTATCATACCACCAAAACAAATTGTTTTCTTAGTTAAAAAAAGTACCGTAATAATTGAAGCACGGATATTTCTATGATACGGAGATGTGGTTCATGCATCATTGATATAATTAAAGTGCATACTATTTTAAAGCTGAACATCTTATGTACACAAGAATATTTATTTTAATCCTAGGAGGTGCAATAAATTTGTATTTGTTGGTATAAAAATGACATGCCCACTTCGCGGGTAGAAAATATGGCTTGGAGTTTACCCCTCGCTTACTTCTGGTTGGGAGCATTTTCTCTCAGAATTTGTAAGATAATCGATTTATTTTGCTCTAGCTATGAATTCTGCTCAAAGCGGAGCTACAGGGGTAGTCTCGAACCATTCAAATTTTGGTGTTTTTTTTCAAATGTTATTCTGACCATCTGTTTATAATGACCTCTTACAGTCGACTTGATGAGCTAGCTCCCCGTGTTTGTCCAGCTTAGGACACTAGTTTTTGTCGGAAAACGGACAACAGTACATTTGTTTGTAATTGTAACAGCACTTCGCCAGTTAATTTATATTTATCGATGATCCCTAATCCAAGGGAAAAACAAAGACGTGAACGCTTGTCCTAAAATTATGAATTACATCGTTAGATATACTTGTGTTTTTGTTTCAGTTATGCTTAACAGGGATAACTTGTTCAGATGTTCGTTTTTAACACAAAAAAAATCAAAATGGAGACCTTTGTCTAAAGTGATTTGTAACATAGTATGTAATAGATAAAGATTTAAACTACTTACTTAACAGTGTCTATCCTTCATCTAAAGTTTTAGTTCTTTATCAATCACAATATCTTCATTATCATCGTTCTAAAAATTGACCTTCGCCAAATGAGTTTTGTTTGATATGCGCATACGCAGAAAATAAATTAATAGTAACTTCGATATTTTGTTATTTAAATTTAAAATAGTTGATAATCACAGGTAGGAACGTACATGTTGTCCTGCGAAGATTTGTTTTGTGTCGGTTCTTCGTCCTGTTGTGTGGTGGTTGTCCTGATGTTCAGTTTTGTTTACAAAACTATACTTATAAGCAAATAATCGTGATAATTTGTATATGATATTATGTTCTTCATACTTAGAATATTTTTAGTTTTTGATTGATTTTAGATATTGTTGATCTAAGAAGACGAAAATGTTATTTTGTCGCAAAATATTTGATTAAAGAATGTTAGAGGTAACAAGATTGGCATATATATGGGACCCGGTCTATCAATATCGTATGTTACCGGCCCCTGTGGTTATATTGACCCTTTCTGTCGTATAGTTTTGCAAATTTCTAGCAATTCAGTACGCGATGTGCTGAAGTAAGGTCAAACATTTGGATTGATTGTTTTTGAGTACAGTAGCTGGACAGACATAAATCAATAAAGAAAATCGCAGAGACAATGGATAAGACGACGCGTTATTATATTTTGGTGTAAATGAAAGTGCTAAAAAGTCTTTCTCACAAGATACAATATGCATTGCATTTTAATTGAAAGGACATGGGGAAATTGAGACAAGGTCTTTGCAAAATACATGGTAAAACCAATCAATTGAACAACGTTTTATGTCTCTTCCTTTTACGGGGAGACATTGTTTTTCTCTTTTTCCGTCAGTCGTCCGTCCGTCACACAGTTTGTGGACGCCCATTCTCCTATATTATCCACGGGATTTCGACCAAAATTCCTAGTTGTGCATATTGTCTGGCCGGATTGATCGACCGATATTTGTGGGAGTTATGCTCCTTTTTGTCATAGAATTTGATTTTTGAATTCTGATTGTCACGAATCTTTATTTGGATTTACACCAAATTTAGTAACATTTAAATGCAATGGCAATGTTACAGGGCAAATTGGAATCCAGGAGGATCCGGAATCTTCCAAAGGCAAATTAGAATTCTGATTTCTCCTAGGAAAAATTGGAATTCTGATTTGCACTGGTTTTAATCCAGTGTAAATTGGAATTCCAATTCCAACAACTTATGAAATCTGTAACCCTGTTGTAAAAGTTTGGCTGTGATAGTAAGGTTACGTTTATTAAAATCGTCAAGAGTAGAACACATTCGTGCGAATCGTACGAGATTACTGTGAATTTGAATTGAGAAATAAACCCCATAGGATGGAGCTAGAGGGATGTCGCCGTCAAGAAAAGGGAAATTAGTGATAGTGAAATCGAAATCATCCCGTTTATCATATATTTTAGTTTTTGTTTACCGGAGTCAATAATGATAGTAAGATCCAGAAAAGGGCAGTATTTAGAATCATTGTTGGCATTATTTAATTTCAGTTGTTGCGGGTAAATAATGTCTACAAAATCTAAAAACTGGGGATTATCAATAGTGTGAGGATATCGTCAATATACCTGCTGTTATCATTGAAAATAGAAATAAATTTATCACTGTTTGGTATTGTTCCGTTTTGAAATTTTTTCATGAAGTCTCGTTCGCAACAAAAAAGAAAAAGATCTGCAATTAGAGGTGCACAATTTGTACCCATGGGAATACCTATGACCTGTTGATAGTGTTCCCATAACGAACAAAAATATTGTCCAGCAAAAGATTGAGTGCATTAATCATATCATCACATGTCCACGAACAATGATTATTGTAGGTAATATGAGAGAAGAATCCTTGCTTTTTGTTAGAGCAAATGAACTGCAGACCAGAAAATTGAAAAGACCATTTAATAAGTTGTCCCAATTTGGATTTAATCAAATCATGTGAAAGGGTAGTATAAAAAAAGCATAACTGTCGATAGATGAGACTGGTCTTTGAATTGATCTTAGTTTATCTAAAACTTCAATAGAATTTTTTAAACTCCAAAAGTAATTTACACCAGAGTTTTGACAAGTTTTTTCACAGTATTTAATAACCAACTTCTTTATACAAGTAAGTGAACTAGCTAAATGGATGTATAAATTAGTAGTAGGACACTTACAAGATGCAGAAATAAAATGTGAAGCTTCGGAACCCAGTACATGGTAGGTAAGATGTTATCTTTAGGTGCAATTTTAAGCATATCTGTATCCTTATAATGTTGTTTGTTAACGTATTTTCGTCCCAAATGGTACGTTTTAAAGTGTCTGACTTGTCCAGTTCGATTTGTTGAACATCGATATAGTATTTCTTTCATACAATAGCAACGTTGTTAGAAGCCTTGTCAACAGGTACAAACACATATTTTTTACCAAGTTCCTTCAATTTTGACTCAATTCTATTTACAGACAGCTTAGGAGGTGACTCAACATAGTTATCTTTAAAAAAATATTATTATGTTGATGACCTTGTTAATAATTAGATAAGTAATAAGTAGATTTAACTTGGGTGACACTGTAGGTATCAAAGTCCAGATAGTTGATCGGCCAAATACTGATCCTAAGGGGAAGACCATTTGATTTTCAGGGGGGTTTGGGGTTGGGCCATTTTGTCTAGGAAAATCTTTTTTTTTCATGAAAATCTCGAACAAATTATTTATTTCAATAAATGTCACATCAAATTATTTATTTGCATTTGCAACCCCAAAAAATATTCTTCAATTATTCTTCAATTCAAAGTCTATTTATTTTCATGACAAGTAGGATTAACATTTTTATTTTCACTGGCACCAAGATTAAATTATTTATTTACAAAATCGCCAAAAATTATTTTACATGAATGGCTTACATTTAATTTAATTGACGTCTAAGTTTTGAGTGTAAATTAATTTGAGTGATTCTTTTCAAAGATTTCATCTACAATTAAAAGTTAAACCTCAATCAACTTTAAATAACAAAATACCGAAGTTACTGACGTTTGCGCAAACCAGGCCAGACGGCAAAAGCTAAAATTGAGAGTGTGAATGCCAAAGATGTCCCTTGCCATTAACAGTGAAACAGCCTTTTTCTGCTACTGTTAACGTTTTAATCGATCAAATTTTTCCAAATAATCGGCAAAAAAGCATGATTCGTGAAAGGGATTAAAATGTCCTACTATTAACGTTATATGACTAAAATTTTTACCTTAACCGTCAAAAGAGTACCCCCATTAACACCCTCAAAATAACTTGTTCCACAAAATGTCACAAGAACAATTTGAAGAACTGTTGCAATAAATAAGATTTATGTTAAAGAAAAATGAAAATATGTTGTACTTGTAACTGTTTTAATCTACCAATAATGATTTAGTTTCTAATAAATTATTATTAGATATTCTTGTTCGTTTATTTTAATCAAGTTAATGAAAGAATCTTAACTGGATTTAAATAATAGTAGAATCCAGAATCCTCCTAGATATCTAGAAAAAAGAAGGGAAACGGGGAATGTGTCAAAGAGACAACGACCCAAAGGGGAGTAACAGCAACTCAAAGCCACCATAAGATCTTCAATGAACGGTGAGAAAACCCCACACCCAACGGTAGGTCGGAGTCGGCCCCTGAATAAAGAGTAATCAAGTTCAGCGAAATAAACATCATCCTAGACTCCTATAGACATAAAGTAAACTAACTAGAAAAAAGACAAGACACACAAAGGCTTAATAAATTTCCTGACTTAGGACAGGCGCAAACCTGCTGCGGCGGGGTTAAACTAGTTTTATTGGGCCCAAACCTCCCCCTTCAGCCAATGTGATAAATCAAAAAACAATCGTAACAACAGTAAAATTCAGTTGGCAACAGGACTGAGTCAATTGTGAAAAATGGAACTGAAAGAACTAAATATACGGACATACACATGAAATCACAAGAGACTACTAGCAGTAAACTGGCATGCCAGCTCCAGACCCATTACCAACTGACAAAGTAAGTTATGTACCCCCAGTATACAGCTTCCACCAAGATCCCTTCCTGTGAGGAGTTTAGGATAATGATTTCATGCATATACCGGAATACATAACCCGTGTCCATGCAATACAGATTTTAGAAATTTAGAATGTGTTTAGTTAAAATGCAAAGACCCTATCAAATAATCAATGTTAATATAGTCCAAAGAAGGCCATACGTAATGACTTGACGACAAAACCGTAATTATAACCCTTATGAATTAGACGATTTAAAGGTTTTATAAGTTTGTTGGGCGAGTTTAAGTATTTTTTACTCTTATGGATAACATTACCGTAAAATAAGGGATGTGAAATACCAGCCTTGATTAGATGTTTACAGGTTGCATTGTATTTATGAACTAAGTCTTTATATCGGTGATAAAATTTAGTAAAGGTTTTAACTAGTTTGTGATAACGAACACTCTGATGTTATAGTTTTTCAGTTATGAAAAGATTCCGTTCATTAAAATCGCAAACGTTATTACATACTCGAGCAAATCGAACAAGTTGAGATATGTAAACACCATATGATGGCGCTAATGGAACATCGCCATCCAGAAATGGATAATTAACTATGGGAAAAGAAAAATCGTCCCTTTTATCATAAATTTTATTATTATATAGATTGCGGTGAAAAATTGAGATTTCTCAGTGAAAGAAAAGTGATAATTAACTGTGAAATTATTTTCCATAATTTCACTCTAGGAAGTGACGTCACAATAGACGTTGTCAACGTTGTTGTTAAGCAAACGTCGCAGCGAATTAACATAGAAAACGTAGTTCATGCAATGAATCTTAAATTAAACCGCTATATTTTATGTGAGAAGGTCTATATAATAAAAACAATAACTAATCCGGAATTCTGATTATCGAATATATTCAACTCATGATCGAAAAACGCTGTAATTCACTCATGCGCTGCGCGCATTCGTGAATTACTGCGTTATTCGATCATTCGTTGAATATTTTGCGATAATCAGAATCTCGGATTAGTTATAGTATAAGTATTTAATTTACCATTCGTTATATCAAAATTGATGTCTAAGAACGGACAATGATGATTATCAGAATTGGCTTTATTCAAAGTAAGTTCTTTAGGGTAGATGTCATTATAATACGTATTGAAGTCGTCATTATTTAAAGTTAAAATATCATCCAAATATCGGAAAGTGTTGTTAAACTTTTCTATAGTATGATTAGTATAATTCTGGATCGTCCTAGAAAATCAGTAGGATCCAGAATCCTTCTAGGGCAAATCTGGATATCTCAATTTGTCCTGTAGTATTTATTGGAATTTTAATTTTCACTGATTAAAACCAGGGCAAATCAGAATTCCATTTTGTCCTAGGAGAAATCAGAATTCCAATTTCCCCTAGGAGGATTCCGGATCATCCTGGATTCCAATTTGCATACAAAATACATATCATCTCCAGAAAGATATGTATATTGGGAGACATTCGTTTTGTATCAAAAACACACTTCTTGTTCATGGTTGTTCTCTATCTGGAAGTCACCATGAGGTCTTCAACTATGAGCTTTGCTCATACCTCATAGTAAGTTAAATATGGACCATATCACCGGTTTTAGCTGAATTCATTTCTAAATGCCGAACAACGCGACATCCATGTTTGTCTGTAAACATGGAATATAGAAGTATCTTTCTTTTGGGATGGGACTGACTCTTTTCTGAATCCGTAAATTGTATTCCTAAATAGTATGACATCCTTGCGATCTCAAGTGCGATAAATTTACAAGCCATTCTTAGAAGAAATCTAAGTCAGGGGCAAAATTTAACCGTATAACATGATACGACACAAAAAAACGCAAAATTATCAATAAAAGGGGGTCATAATCCCTTTCCCTAAATCCCGCCAATATTTTTCAACTTTCCCGCTTCATTTGCGAAAAATAGTTTTACCATACTTTTTTTGACAACACTTGTTTTTCTGTCTCTCTGGGAAATTTTTTTCCAGCGTTTCCCGCTTCATGCCCAATACTCTTTTACGTTTTCAAGGGCACCTTTTCCGAGTGCAAATCTCGTTTCCCGTTCACTTAAAAAGACCAATCCCGCTCCCCACTCAAACCCAATTGAGACCATCATAAAAGAACAAAATCAACGGCATTAAAAAATTAACAAAAAATATAAAACGCAAAAATTAAAATATAGTTCCAAAAACGTGATGTTGAAATCATACCTGATTACCTCTGAATTGGTGAATGACCCTCATTTGAAGTACATTTATGTAACCTGGTTAAAATAGGGATCCCTTAGTAGTTAATACCTTTCGGAAAATGTGCACCCAAAAAGGGTATTAACTACTATCTACGGGA